>APFE030436538.1:46335-76091 GCA_000404065.3 Pinus taeda | reverse complement strand
AGAGATACATAATAACAAGATTGAGACAAATTACCCATATTGACAATAGTGCACAAACATGAATAAAATGAGACATCCTTGTCACCACAAAATTAAAACTGATATTTGGAACAGTAGTATTAGAAATACCAATTTATTGCATCCATTTCTTTGTCCTTGGTCTCCAACAGCCCTTTACATTGCTTGAACTTCTGCCTTCAAAACTAGAGCCACAATAGTGCAAACTCTGCCTCTCATACATAATTCAAGATACAAAGGGAAAATCCTCAATAATCCCCAGATCTGATATTTTCTCTCATCTCTCCTACAACTCTAAATTCCTATTACAGTAGTGCTTTTAGAAGTCTAGAATTGCAGAGGAGAGCAGCCCGTTATTACATTCTGCAATCTATTACTTATACTATTTGTGAAGGAATTCTTGAGAGAAAAGTTTGTTGAAGAGAAATCTGCTAAATCCAATTTTCCTTGCTCAAAACTCTGATCTTCAATTGCTGGAGCATTCTCATTGATTGAGATCTTTTTCTCCATATTACTTCTACTGTTTTCCTGCAAAAAGAAATCAAAATAAATTAAAATGCAACAATAATATCAACATGGTATTGCTGGCATTTAAATCAAATCCAATCAAATTCTATTTAAATAAATAATTGAAAATAAAATATAAAGCTTCTCTTGATGCCTGGGATGGTTTAATTGGCCAAAGATATGATTAACCAATGGATCTGCAATTAGAAGAGGTTTTGGACAAATGAAAATGAGGAAAATATCTCAGAAAATTGATTTTGTTTTCAAAATTCGGAGCTTGATCTTCTGCCTGATTTTTTACCCAATAAATGATTAAATCTGTTAGTGAAACCTCCTCAGAAATATTCTCCTTGATTTTATCTTTCCAACGAGCCGTCCTGAGCCTCATTTGGCCAAGTATAACTCAATCTATAAGCCTCCAAAGTTGATGCATCAAATCTGTCATGAATCTGGAAATTTTGTTGCTGAGCTAAAAATATTGTAATTAAAAACTAATGCTAAATTAGTCTCTAATTAATTCTAATTTGATTGCTGATTATAAACTAATTGTTAATTAATATTAATCTATTTATTTATTGATATCTAATTAACTAAAATATTAACTATTTATAAACTAATTAACAAATTAATCCATTTAATAATTAATAATATGAAATTTAATTTAATTAAATTAATTAAATTTTATATATTAAATTAATTTAATTAATTTAAGATTTTTTATTTTAAATATTAAATGTTTGTTTTAATATTAATTAACTAATCCTACCACTCCCTCACTTTACTTACCTTTTTTCACTTTATCCATACGTATGATTAAAACTTGAAGTAAATACCAAGCTTTTAATAAAACTTGAATTAATGCATCATGCCCATATGCCTTTCAGGTTTTTTTTTAAATTTCGGTGATCGAGGATATGCCCTTCAGGGTTTTTAAAATGTGTCAAGTCAAATTCCCCGATTTGATATTGCATCGGGGCATGGTATGTATTGGGGTCTTTAAACTTGTTTAATGCAAAAGCTCCGATGCGATAATTTTTTTTTAATTTAATTAATTATATTAAATAATAATTAATTTAATATTTAATATTAAAAATCAAATTTTTATTTTGGTTTTATTTTATGAGGATTATTTTATAAACTACAGCCATTCTTAATAAAAGTAAAAATATAAAAATAAACTATAGCCACTTCGAAAATTTTGGGTTTTCGAGATTAATAATTTGATTTAGAAATTGGAGTAAATTTCTTAAATCTCGATACTTAATGATTTGGCTGCATAACTAAAAATGAAAAATGTTAGTAAAAACTCACTACGGGTTAATATTTAAAATGAATGCCTTATTGATCTAATTTATTTACAAAATGCAATATTGTACATTTTATGCATTTTTTAAGCCAGGCTAGGTAAATGATGAGACTTCAGAGTGTCATTTTCAAACCAGTTGACCAAATGAGGCGAAACAAGCGTCAATGGGAAGCCTATAAAAAATTGATTCTAACAAAGCAATCAAAACAAGAATACAAAGAAAACAAAGAATTAACAAAAGCGTAGAGCAATCAACTAAATAAAAATCCAAAAAAGTGTTTAGCCAAAATTTTAATAAAAAGGGTCCCCATTATTTGAAGTGAACACATCAATAATCGGGGGGTTGTGTTTTTACCACAACAATGGCGACACACGGGAGAAGAACCAGTTATCTCTCTTTGATATGAATGAGATTTTTCTAAAATTAAAGTAAAAAAATAATTAAAGAAGAGAAAATTATGTTTGAAATGCTTGACTAAGTTCATTAGTCTGAATAAAAGCAAGAATCATCTAATTGTAATTTTTCTTAAAATTCCTTATACATTAAAATATTTCAAAACTCTACATCAGTCCTTAATTAGTTGTAGAGATAAAGCAGGGGTCACTTTACAGCTTAGCTTTTAAAATATACTCCTTTGTCATAAGTAGAGCCACTGCTGCCAGCAAACATCTATAGTTTCGACAGGGTTACCTTTTAATCATAAATGATTCAGAATCCCATCTGTTTAAGAATTATTGATCTAGAGATAAATCCATTTATATATGTTTATTTTCTTTGAATTTTTATTTTTTAAGTAAATCTTTAAAAGCCATTGTCCTGGTATGGTAGTTAGATAGTTGACAATGCCATTCACTGGTTAAAATTGGACTGAACAAGCTGGCTCGTGATGAGACCCCTTGTCTTATAATTGTTTGCAATCATAAGCCATTACCTTGGTTTGTTTAGCAGTGTTGGTAATGTCAGCCTATTTTTTTCCCTATGATCATGGTAAGCAAGCTCATGATGAGACCTCTTATCTTTTAAGTTTAAATATATTTCTTGATTATACTCTAGAAAAATAAGACTTTTTGCGACAGGGAGAATCATTGACCCCTTAAGAGTTAAGAATGACAATTTCAGAGTTAAAAGTGCTTTGTTGTAAAGTGTCTTTACTTGGTTATATATAACTTTTCTTGACTGATAATAAAACTTTGAAAGATCCTAATGAAATCTCAAAATGATTACAATTTGATGAAAAAAGAAATTTTCAAGTTTTATGATACTTTGCCAATTTCTCTTGATTGGTAATCTCTTCCTTAAATATGTTTACTTTTATAATAAGAAAATCAAACTTTACTAAGAGATTTAAGAAAAAGCTAATAGGTGACTATTAACAATTTTTCTCCATGTATGCTGACCATTGTTAAGTAACAAGTAGGTCTTCCATATGAATAATGGCAAAGTCACCAAAATCAAAATTAAAAACTAAAGAAAATAAGTCTTATGCTAAAGTGAGAAAAGAAATCAACAAATGAAATTAAAATGAAGAAATGTGAAAAATGAAGGAAAACCCAAGTTTCAAAAGATAAACTCAAACAAGAATGCTTATATCAATGTCTCAACAATATAAAAAAGAAAATAATCGTGTAATCATTTCTTCTTATGTCGAGTATTTAGAAAAATCATACCTTGCAGGGTTGTAAATGCTTTAGGCTTTTTGGATAGCAGCAACGATTAAAATTCAGCCACAATGAAAACTTTCTGTCTGATATTATTCTTCTTTTTCAAAGCAACGTCTTGATCATTTTTTAATAACATGAATGCTCAAAGAAACAAACTAAAGGTTCAGAAATTCCCTGGTGTAGCTATTTCGATGAAGACTATCGTTGCTTCTTGAAATTAAGCCAGAAGAAGAGTATGGACTTCAAAAATATGATCCGGCAGAGGATTGAAAGTTTTTGTGAAGAGCTGCAAAACAGATTTGTATATCAGAAAAACAAAACTGAAACTAAAGCAAAGAAATGGAAATTAATGAAAATGGGTACATAAATCTTACCATTAGACAATTGATTTTGATCTTACCTGAAATGAATCAGTTTCTCCAAACTAGCTGACTTCTTATTTAAATTAACATTAAAAACATGAAGAAGTCAAATTAACCAAAATCATATAACCCAAAATCATTATTTATTTTACTTACGCTAGAGTAAGAAGAAAAATGTAAAAATGGAATGCTTAATGCTCAAGGGAATTGAAATTAAAAGAAATGCATCAGAAATGAAAATGAGAATTTGCAGTAATGACTGTTTCTCAAAATATTATTAGTTTTATGTAAACTCCATGATTTTATAAATAGTTCAGAATCAAGACCAAATCTAAGATAATAAAATTTAAATATGAAGATAGAGAGTTCTTGAATTCCATTTTTAATTATGGAATTATATATTTAAAACTAAAATGTATGAGAAATTGAATTGAGTTTTGTGTGCTGCAAATTTGTCATCAATTGCTTTTTCCGCATAGTGGTTACCCAAGCTCGCTTTTAAAATAACACATCGCCGTATCGGATGATTCACATAACTTGTTTCTTCACCATGCTTCAAGTTTAATTTGCAAGACTTCACCTTTTGTTGCTATGCCATAAATTGATTAAATCTTAATGGCTTAGAGGCATGCATTGGAAACTATCGTATCAGAGATTGCAATGGCAAATTGCCGATTAAGAACATGCGATGAGAATATGTGAAATGAAATGAAGCGATCACATCATTAAGAAATGTTCTATTAGGGAACGGGGACAGTTATGTCACAAATTGCACATCGCACACCTCATCTCGCAATTTATATTTTGCACATCGCGCATCGCAGATTCAAAATAATGATATGGCCATAAATAAAAATATAAGGAAGCGATTGCGATATCGACGATGCGATGAATGACATAACTAATCAGCGATCGGCAATCTTAAGCACCCGATGTAACACAATATATTTCTTGTGATGCCGATATGCGATGAAGAGTGGACCCGATAACTTTTACAATGGGATTTTAATAACATATCGGATCCGAGACATCGGCCCTTTTAAAGTTGCGCACCTACCATTATTGCGATCAAACGGACGCGATATTTTTTATGACTTGATTTGAATTTTATGTCGGGTCCGGAATTATGTGGTCATCGCAATATCGGTAAAGTCGATTATGAGAGATCGGCGATTCACGATAATCGAAATATACTTCAACTGTAAAGCTTCGATATGTGAAATGCGATATGGCATATGAGTAAGATAATACATCAGAGGTCTTTGATGAACAATTTGTTATCAAAAGAAATGCTAAGAACTACTTCCGATGAAATCTTATGATGCGAATGGTCTTATGATGTTCCTTGAAATTTCAATTGGGTTTTCTAAGTGAATAAAAGCAAAATTAAAGAATAGGCTTAAATTCTAATGCATCATAAATAAAATTTCCCTAAGCCTATTGCAAATTTGAAATGGGTTTACTACTTACTTTATGTTTTGAAAAGAAGTAAAACCTACAAATAAAACAGAACACGAATCAAAAATAAACTAAGAAAAATAGAAACTAATAAGAGATGAGAACGAACTTGTAAATGCGTACCTGAAAGGAAATTATCTGCAGATTTTACCTCATAAATCTTCAAATCCTTCCTTTGATTAAAATTTTAACTTTGTTCAAAATCGTCTCATTATTTATTCTAAATTAGAGTGGGCAATCAAGTTGAAGGAAATCAATTATTCATATTCAGGAAATATATAATTTATCAGAAATAAATATGAAAATAGTCTTCCCATTTGAATTGAAACAATAATTTATTACCTCTGCTTATTTTGAATAACTTAAAAAGAATATGTATTGTTATAGTGACTGTTTAATAATGCCTCTAGTAAATGAATATGATGCATATTGCAGCACCAAACAATAAACTAAAGATTAGAAGGGGATAAAGCCACTAATTGTGGAAAAATATCAAAACAGATTTGGATGTATGCACTCAGCAATCTCGAAATAAAGAAAAGTGGCCTTGAGGCGATCAATGCCAAGTGCAACCTTAATTGAATTTAATTAGGAATTATTCAAAATAAGCATAATATAGAGGTATTGTTGTAAGAAATTTTAAAAAGGAAAACAATAATAAAACTTTATGATAGGAAGAAAATGTTTTATCTGAACATGAATGAGACATGCTGATTGATTTGTTTTATTTATATCTACAGAATTGTTGAAAATAAATTAACTACATAAAACAAACTAACTAAATTAATTCTACTCCTATTGTAACCATATACATGAAAATGACTAGGTATAGTCATATTTCCAGTGTAACCATTCTCTCATTTTTATTCCCGTATATATGTACAGTTCAAATGTTAGTAATAAAAATACAAATCTAACTAAACTAAGGAAAATAAATATAAAAAGAGAATGTACAGTTATTGTTAGAAACTTAATTAAAACCTCTTTCTCTTGAAATTTCATTTCCAATTGAATACCAATTGGATCATAGAAATCTGGATGGATTTCTATTAAGGATTGAGCAACGTTCAAAGGGAGAGATAACATGCCTGATTGTGAATATGAGCTTTTAAATTCAAAGGCCTGGAAAGAATTGTTAGTGTTATGTACAAATGTTAAGCTATTAACAATCTCTTTTGAGATAAAAGTTTCCAAATATTTTTCAAATGAATTGATGAAAAATGAATGGAATTCTTTCAAATGAAATGGAAAATTATTAATTGAATTGAATTGTTGGCCAGATTGCAAAAATACATTCTCTTGTTGACATTGCCTTTGAAAAGATAGAAGCTTTTCATGAAACATTAGCATTGATTTAAATTGGAATATTAATATATTTTGATGCTGATGATTATAATATGAAACTTGAATTTCCCATTGGGCAATGCATCATTGAGTGTTGATAGTAAGGTGTTCAATATGCCAGCGAAAGTGTGAAAATTTTGCAAAATTAAATCAGAAAATAAATCTTAAATTTAAACAAAATAACTGAAGAAATAAAAATAAAATGAAATCACTATTTTTACAACTAATGTTACAGCACAATTGGGATTGTTTTGAAATGATTTCATTTTCACAAGGATTGGCCAGAATTATGGAATTTGAAAATTTTTGAATTCCAACTTGTGAATTAGAAAACGAATTATGATTATGAGTAGGAATGAGAGTTTGATCATGATATAAATTGGAATGTTTTCTTGAATAATGAAATCATGAAGATAATCTGCTACTCTAAAATGAGGATTGGTTGGAATAATTTCTACATTGAAACGTTCCTCATTTATAAATGTTATTTGAATTTTATCATGAGGATTATCTTGAGAAAAATTTAAATCAACATCCTCAATATCAAAGTAATCATCATAAATGACCTCACATGATTCTGTAGAATTCCCTTCAATCTCATCCAATATATCTAAACAAGGAGGAACAAAAATCTCATGTTCATTAGTGGCAAAAGAATGATCAATTATTGTTTCTTTATCTTGATAAAAAGTTAATGGTAATTCATTTAAATCATTCTCTTTAATTTCTGGAATATCATTAATACCAAGAGGAAAAATATTACCATCATTGAAAATATCGAGATAAAGGGAAAAATGTGAACCTGAAACAATGCATTTAAAACTGTCTCTGTTTGAGAACTCTTGTGCATTATGCTCATTGTAAATTTCAGATTGCAGATCATTCCTTTGCATGCATATGCTTTCTTGAAGAACGCTGCTTTGCTTCTCTGATTTTAGCATTTGCTCGTCATGGAGAAATTCAGAAATTTGTACAGCAGTTTGCATTTTGATTGCTGGTTGTACTTGCTGATTTGTGATTTGATTTTCCGAATTTACTTCAAAGTAGCTTTCAGATTTCAAGGCGGCTTTTTCTCCAACATTGTTGTTGTTGTCTTTTTGCATTTGAATGGAAATATTTTCCAAGCTTTGTGAAACCACTTCATCACAATTTATTCGCACATCCAAATTGGGATTCTCATTTATATTGGAAGGGGATGGAACAAAGCTTGAATTAATTTCATATGGATTGGGAATGGTTGGAAGAGAACAAATATATTCAAACCAATCTAATGATTCTTCTTCTGTAGGTTTATCTTCGTCTTTAAATCTTAAGCAATTCAAATGAAATCGAATATTAAAATCATTAACAGACTCATTTTCAAACCTTCGTAGATATTCAATTTCTTCAGATACCTGTTCATAATTGTAGCCGTCAAATTTAGAAATGAAAATTGTAACAAATTGATCCCAGCTGTGAATTGAGGAAACTAGAAGAGTTCTACACCAGTTTCTGGCTTTTGCCGCAAATGTTAGAGTAAAGATTCTGCATAAGATGCCTTCATCAATTCCCTGAAAATCATAATTTGAAACATTTTGAATAAATTGAAAGACATGATTAAAAGCAGAAGAATTTCTCTTACCATTGAACTTTATCTGAGACAAGAGTCTTACCACTTCAGGTGGAGTATTGGAAGATGCACGTCCAGGGATGCAACTCCAAATTGGAAGCTTAAGAGGAGCCATCGTGATTTAAACAAAATGTTAAAATTGAAGAGACTCCAATAGACAACAAGTCTCAGGCCCTCCTTCTAGCGCCAAAAATGTTGATGCCTCAAAAATCTCTGCAACAACATTGGGGGATAACCACCCCGTCCGGACTTTAAAGCAACTCATTTTCCATTTGGTGTGGTGGCTCTGACTGGTTTAACTAGGTCCAGTTACCTTCTCCCTATTGCTATTGGTTTATAATGTATCTTTAACTACCAATAGACAGGGATATCAGATCACTTCTTCTTGTTGATCAGGCAAGAGATGACCCTTAAGCTGATTTGGGTTCAGCCAAGCCACAACTAAACTTTTGCCTCTTTGAGAAGAGGACTTAAAAGAATGTAGAATTTACTCTAAATGCAAGTTTATTCTATGATGCAAGCAAAAAAAACTAATTTAAATCCTATCTTAATTAGGCAGATATAGATCTAACCCAACTAAGAGCAAGATAATTAAAGTATTGGGATTTAGATATGTCTTGTTTATAATGAATATCAAATTAATGAAGTAGTTCAACTAATTGACATTATGGATAACAAAACACATCCTCTTGAGACCTTTTAACTGAAATAATAAACCAACAACATTCAGGAAGTAGTTCACAAAAATGGTATTGATTATCAAATCAATAAATCCAATAATTGAATAATGACATGTGGAAATAGTTCACAACACATTACCATTCGATAAATCAGTTTCATAAGACAGATTTCAGAGTAAGTAGTTACTCAAAAATCAGAAATTAATCCAAAAAAAACAGAGATGCATAATAACAAGATTGAGACAAATTACCCATATTGACAATAGTGCACAAACATGAATAAAATGACACATTCCTGTCACCATAAAATTAAAACTGATATTTGAAACAGTAGTATTAGAAATACCAATTTATTGCATCCATTTCTCTGTCCTTGGTCTCCAACAGCCTTTTACATTGCTTGAACTTCTGCCTTCAAAAACTAGAGCCACAATAGTGCAAACTCTGCCCTCATACATAATTCAAGATACAAAGGGAAAATCCTCAATAATCCCCAGATCTGAGATTTTCTCTCCTCTCTCCTACAACTCTAAATTCCTATTACAGTAGTGCTTTTAGAAGTCTAGAATTGCAAAGGAGAGCAGCCTCTTATTACATTCTGCAATCTATTACTTATACTATTTGTGAAGGAATTCTTGAGAGAAGAGTTTGTTGAAGAGAAATCTACTAAATCCAATTTTACTTGCTCAAAACTCTGATCTTCAATTGTTGGAGCATTCTCATTGATTGAGATATTTTTCTCCATATTACTTCCACTGTTTTCCTGCAAAAAGAAATCAAAATAAATTAAAATGCAACAATAAAATCAACATGGTATTGTTGCCATTTAAATCAAATCCAATCAAATTTCATTTAAATAAATAATTGAAAATAAAATATAAAGCTTCTCTTGATGCCTGGGATGGTTTAATTGGCCAGAGATATGATTAACCAATGGATCTACAATTAGAAGAGGTTTTGGACAAATGAAAATGAGGAAAATATCTCAGAAAATTGATTTTGTTTTCAAAATTCGGAGCTTGATCTTCTGCCTGATTTTTGACCCAATAAATGATTAAATCCGTTATTGAAACCTCCTCAAAAATATTTTCCTTGATTTTATCTTTCCAACGAGCCGTCCTGAGCCTGATTTGGCCAAATATAACTCAATCTATAAGCCTCCAAAGTTGATGGATCAAATCTGTCATGAATCTGGAAATTCTGTTGCTGGGCTAAAAATATTGTAATTAAAAACTAATGCTAAATTAGTCTCTAATTAATTCTAGTTTGATTGCTAATTATAAACTAATTGTTAATTAATATTAATCTATTTATTAATTAATATCTAATTAACTATTTATAAACTAATTAATATGAATATAAATAATAATTAACAAATTAATCCAATTAATAATTAATAATAATGAAATTTTAATTTAATTAAATTAATTAATTTTTATTTTAATTATTTAAAAATTATTTAAATATTAATGTTGTTTTAATATTAATTAACTAATCCTACCACTCCCTCACTTTACTTACCTTTTTTCACTTTACCCATACGTATGATTAAAACTTGAAATAAATACCAAGCTTTTAATAAAACTTGAATTAATGCATCATGCCCATATGCCTTTCGGGTTTTTTTTTTAATTTCGGCGATCGGGGATATGCCCTTCGAGGTTTTTAAAATTTGTCAAGTCAAATTCCCCGATTCGATATCGCATCGGGGCATGGTATGTATCGGGGTCTTTAAACTTGTTTAATGCAAAAGCTCTGATGCGATAATTTTTTTTTTAATTTAATTTAATTAATTATATTAAATAATAATTAATTTAAGATTTAATATTAAAAATCAAATTTTGGTTTTGGTTTTATTTTATGAGGATTATTTTATAAACTACAGTCACTCTTAATAAAAGTAAAAATATAAAAATAAACTACAGCCACTTCGAAAATTTTGGGTTTTCGAGATTAATAATTTGATTTAGAAATTGAAGTAAATTTCTTAAATCTCGATACTTAATTATTTGGCTGCATAACTAAAAATGAAAATTGTTAGTAAAAACTCACTACGGGTTAATATTTAAAATGAATGCCTTATTGACCTAATTTATTTACAAAATGCAATATTGTACATTTTATGCATTTTTTAACCCAAGCTAGGTAAATGATGAGAGTTCAAAGGAGTGTCATTTTCAAACCAGTTGACCAAATGAGGCGAAACAAGCGTCAATAGGAAGCCTATAAAAAATTGATTCTAACAAAGCAGTCAAAACAAGAATACAAAGAAAACGAAGAATTAACAAAAGCGTAGGGCAATCAACTAAATAAAAATCCAAAAAAATGTTTAGCCAAAATTTTAATAGAAAGGGTCCCCATTATTTGAAGTGAACACATCAATAATGGGGGGGTTATGTTTTTACCACAACAAAAGGGAAAAGATGTAAGTCGACAAAAAAATATAGATGTAATCATACGATACATGCATAAGAAAATATCTCTATATGTTTTTGGGCATAGAAGGAAAGGTTCCGCAGATGAGTGCACGGAGGCCTAAAGTCTGCAACTGAGTGCACAGACATTTGCAGCTGGGTTCGCAGGTCAAATAATTGTACACTATTTCAAAGCATTAATATAAAGAAATACATTTTAATGGGCATAACTTGTGTATGATTATTGTGTATATTTGCTTTTTGCCCAGTATTTTGGTTATATTTTACTTCCAATTAGTATTTTTTATGGCATGGTTAAGTAGATGATTCAAGTCCTGCGAAGTAAATAATAAAGTATTAAGTAAAAATAGAGTAAAATGCCACATTGCAGTATGCCTCGAGGCTACATAAACCTAGTTCTGAAACCTCCCATAGTCACTTCGGGTGAGACTATGATATGCTTGCAAGTTGTTGCCAAAAGGGCCAGTGATTAGGGATTTGTTGGTGCGCATTAAAGGATCGAACCTAGGTCAAGCCCAAACTAATCCAACAAATGGTTATGTTGTTAGGACTGAGATCTATTTGAGGGATATGTTTATGTGGCATCCATTGAAGAAGCAAATCCAAGAGTGGGTAGAAAAGAAGGAACGAGAATTTGAAGATCAAGAGAATAGAAACCTTTGATTTTCATCTAAAAGGTGGTTACTGAAGTATATTCTTGAACATCAGTACTTTCTTTGGTTTGTTTCATGTGGATCTATACAAGTGGATTTCAAGGTTGATTGAGAGAAAAAAATGTTTTAAGGAGATGAACCTAAGGAGTAGACTCCCGAATTGATACAATGACTCAAGAACATCGACAATAGGATCTCAAGAGTTGTTGACTTTTGAATTGATAGCATCTTGGGAGGCTTCATTACTGAGTTTGTGGTAGACTCGATTGTGTCCTATAGCAAAGAATAATAGAATTTTTTCAAAGGACCGTGAGGTAAGTACTTGAGATCTTTAAAACTATGGATTAAGATGCTTTTCTATGAAAAGGGAGTTCTATAAATGCAATCAAATTATTAGATTAATTATGTTTGGAAGAATACATGAAGAAGAGACTTGAACAATGTGAAGTGGAAAAGATATAGAATAGACACTAAAAAGATGTCTCATTGCCAAGATCCAAAAATTTTTATAGAAGCTTACTATAGCCCTCTATTGAGTGAATCAGAAAGTGAAGAAAACCTCCTTGGAAACCCTAAAGTAACTCTGCAGTATTCACCCTTTCAGCCTGAAAGTTCATTGAAGCCTGAATCTAAAAATAGTCAGGGTAATTTTGGTTTTCCCTGTCCCCCTACTCCCTTTACCCCCTTACCCCCACTCCCATCACCTTACGAATTCCCTCCCCCTCCCCCTCCCCCTCGAGAAGGAATATGGACAATGATATTAAGCTACCTGTGTTTAAAGGAACTAGAACTGGATCAAAGGATTCAGAGAGATTCTAGTTTTTATACGAAGCAATATGAACAACAAAACAAGTCCATGATGAAGATATAGAGAAGGCGCAACTCGTCACAACATTTCAAGATTTAGCATTCATGTGGTACATGAATTAATTGAGCAATCAGATTAGATCATTCACGGATTTTAAAATGGCGATGGTAAAAGAATTTAAGAAGTCGAAGTCTGAATTGCAGTGTATCACAGAGTTAAAGGATATCAAACAAAGGCCTATTGAGCCTGTTTGGGAATTTGACCAAAGATTCAAGGTATTATTGGATCAAGTGAGCTTCAACATAGCTTCGTAGTAACATAAGGAATGGTTCATAGCTGCGTTGCTGCCACATATTAGATTTCCTTTGACACAACAGAAGATAGAAACTCAACCTAAAGCTCTGGAGCTTGGAATGGAATTAGAAGCTTTGTCAATAGGAGATACTAATGTGGGTATGTAGTAAATTCAAAGTCAATTGGAAAATTTGACTCTGCAGTTATAAGATATGAAGAAAATTAAACAAGTCTGCGAAGAAGTGTGGTGTACAAACTGAAAATCAGAAGGCCACTCTAAAGAGCAATGCCCTCCCTTCAGAAATTACATGGCTAGTGGACTACCTAATCCTTTGAATGTCGGATCCAACTTATAGTGTGAGATATGCAGGAACTAGGGGTGAACATTGCTATGAATATTGTTATTTGTTGTAAAAATATGTCCAGACTCTAAATAATTTATTTTGCAAGTTCTATAAATCGATGGGACATGATGAAAATAATTGTCGAGCTTATGAATTAATGATGGATTACGATGCTAACAAATATAGAATGAAAGTTGAGGGGCAAGGACATGAAGGAAGTGGATAGAACAGTGATCGTAGTGCCTATCAAGGATGAGGTCGAGGTGGTGGAGCTGGTCAAGGTCATGGACAGATTATCTGCTAAAACTGTGGCTAGGAAGGTCACTTCACAAGAGACTATCAGAATAATAATACGACATGTAAGTATTGCAATCATCTAATTGAGGAGTGTCTAGTACTTATAGAAAAAAATGCAAGAAAACAAAAATCAACAGCTGACATAAAACATTTATATGAACCTTGTGGAACTGATGACTGATGAACTTTGCATTAATATTGTAACAAGGAGTGAAGCTATGATTGGAAATGGAAAAGAAAATGGAAAGAAGGAAGTTGAAGCCACATGGATAATAAAGACCGCGGAGAAATCTCCTACCTTTGATGTTCAGAAGGAAAAATAAGTGTTTATTGAGGTGAGATGAAGCCTTATGGATGTTGGAACTTCAACCTCTAGCACGCAGCCAAAGAAGAAGAATAATTGTGACATAATATCAGCTGCGACACGAGATATAGATCCTTGTATTTCAAAGTCTTTGCTACAAACTTGCATGAATATTAAGAAACCAGAAATTTGTAGAAGGGTTGCAGGAACTAACAAATTTCTTTGCTTATAAATAAGTATCGTGGAGTGAGTTATGCACAGTTAATAATTTAAATCGACATAAGAGATGGAATAGAAAAGAAATGAGACTTACTGTGTGCAGATTAGAGAATATGACATGGATTAGGTTATTTTGGATTTAGAATATGATGCCAATGTTTTACCAAAGAAGACCTGGGAATTAATGGATAAGTTGAAGTTACAATGGTCACCAGTTCAGTTGAGAATGGCCAATCAGCAGAAGATCCTCCCCTTAGGAAGATAATCCGGTGTGGTCTTGAGATCTACACCTGCTAGATGGTGGGTTGCACATAAAAGAAATAGCATATTGGTAGGAGAGTCGAAGATTAATGTGGATCAAGTTTGGACCAGTAGATATCGAAATGGAGGTGAAATATGATTGTAAAACTAGCCCTAAGGAGCATATTCATTGATGTGCTATTATATGTCAGGAGATCCCACAACAAAAATGGGCACACAAGTTTATCCACACATTAGAGACAATTCCTATGAACTGGTACCTAGAAATAGAACTACGTCATGGTACTGTAAATTGGGCAGATTTGGTTGAAGGATTTATATTAACATTCAGTTTTGAATATGATTGCCCATGTATAGAATTGTCTCTTCAGACAATCAGAGAAAAAATCTTTGGGAATGCGACTTCGTTGACATGGAAGCAACCAAATTGGACTGCACAACTAAGACATGCACTAGAATGTTATAACATTATTACAGAAGAAGATGAAGATCCATGAAATATCAACATAACAGAATTAGAAGGACACCACGAAGTTGTTGGACCTGAGCCAAAAATATCAGATATAGTGATTCAGTAAAGACTAAGAAGGTGAATATAGGATCAGAAGAGGAGCCGCAGTTCACAACGATTGTAGACTATTAGGACGAATATACACTTAGTAAAGTTATAGAGTTTCTACATGAATACCAGGATCTATTCCCTAAAAAAAATTTAAAATGAAGGGCATATTAGGGGATCTAGGAGTCATGAAGATTCCCTTAAACCTGATTCAAATATTTTCAAGCAAAGACCCTCCAAATTCCCTCCAAATTAAACCCAAAATATAAGGAAAAGGTGAAAGAGGAGTTAAATAAATTGATAATAGCAAGAATCATTAAACCTGTGGAAGAATCAAAGTGGTTAAGTCCTATGGTGGTCAAGGAAAAGAAGACTAAAGGAGAAATCAGGATTTGTGTGGATCTAAAAAAGTTAAATGATGAATGTGTGTATGATCCCTTCCCTACACCCTTTATAGATGAGGTGCTGGATAATGTAGGTGGAAATGGGGCCTATTTATTCACAGATGGATTTTTTGGCTATCATCAAATCGGGATTGCACTAGAGGATAGGCATAAGACCACATTTGCAACGAAATGGGGCTCATATCAGTATATAGTGATGCATTTTGGGTTGAAGAATGCCCCTGCTATATTTTCAAGAGTTCTGGTTACAACATTCAAGGAGTATATACACAAATTTTTGGAGGTATACTTTGATGATTAGATAGTCTTTGGACTATTTAAAAATCATGTTGCAAGCTTAAGGCTTATGTTGGACATCTGTAGACAGAACCAGATCTCATTGAACTTAAAGAAATGTATATTTTGTGTGCCTTTTGGCATACTATTGGGGCATTTGTGCGGAAGCGGGCTTTGATGGTGGATCCCACAAAGGTAGTTTTTATTTTGAACTTACCTCCACCAAAAATAATGACACAATTGTGCACTACATTGGGACACAATGGATATTATATAAATTTCATTAAGGGGTATGCGCAGATAACTGCGCCAATGGAGAAGTTATTGAAGAAATATGTGACCTTTCAATGGAATGAAGAATGCCAGAAAAGTATTGATGTATTGAAAGAAAAGATGGTAACTGTGCCTATCTTGGTTTTCCCAAACATGAATAAGGAGTTTCATGTTCATGTAGATGCATCTTGCATAGCTTTGGGAGTAGTATTGGCACAACTTGGCGTAGGAGAAATCGATCACCCTATAGATTTTGCAAGCAGGAAGTTGTCTAACGCAAAGAAGAACTACACTACCACTTAAAGAGAAGGCTTGGCTATGGTATATGAATTGTAGAAATTCAGTTATTATTTTCTCGAACCACATTTTAAGATGTTCACAGCTAATTCTGCATAGAAATATCTGGTGAATAAGCCTGTCCTAGGAGGGAAAATTTATAGATGGTTGTTGTTGTTTCAAGAGTATGATTTTGAAGTGGTTGTTAAACCAAGAAGGTTGAATGTTGAGCATGATCATCTATCAAGGTTGGAAATAGGAGAAGAACCAATGAGCATTGAAGATAATATTCGTGACGCACAGTTGTTTGCAATCAAGATTGTAGATGATCACTTTGGAGACATTATTCAGTTTTTGGCTACAGGAATAACCCCTGTGGAGTACCATATGTGGAATAAGAAGGAGTTGGTGGTAAAAGCTACTGATTTTTTGTTGATTGCAGGACATTTGTATAACATGGGACCATATGAAATACAGCACAGGTATGTCCCTAAACATGAAAGACAGACTATTTTAGCAGAAGCTCATGGAGGTGTAGCTGATGGACATTATGCAGGGAAGGCTACTACGCATAAGGTCTTAAGGGTAGGATTATGGTGGCCCACACTACACAAGGATGGAAAGGAATATTATCAAGTATGTGATGTATGTCAAAGAACTAGGAAGTCATCAAGGAGGGATGAAATTCCATTATTGCCACATGTGACATTACATGCCTCTGACAAATGGGCCATTGATTTCGTTGCACCGATAAATCCACCAAGGAAAAAAACTGGTGTGAGGTATATAATTACAACAACTGATTATTTGACAAGGTGGGCTGAGGCACAAGCAGTAAAGGATTGTAGTGTAGAAACTGCAATGAAGTTCATTTTTTAGTATATTTTGTCCAGATTTGGGTGTCCAAAGGTTTTGATGAGTGATCAAGGATCACATTTCCTGAATAATACCATTGAGACATTGACTGAATAATTCTAGGTGTATCATCAAAAGAGCACTCCATATCATCCTCAGGCAAATGGCACAGTCGAATCTTTTAACAAGATTTTGGAAAATTCACTAACTAAAGCATGCAATGTGAACAGAGATGACAGGGATCTGAGAATTCCAATGGTGTTATGGGCTTCTAGAACCACATGCAAGAAGATAATAAGTCAGACACCTTTGAGATTGGTTTATGGGTAAGAAGTTGTGATTCCCATGGAGTATATTGTGTCAAGATTAAGAATTGCAGCCTTTACAGACATGGTCGACCCTAACACAATGAAGGAAATAATGGCACAATTTTCGCAAAAGAGGAAGACAAATTTATAGCAGGATTTCATCAGCAAGTGCAGAAAGCAAGAGAAAAAGCTTGGCACAAATGACATGTTAAGTAGAAGATGTTCCAGGAAGGAAATTTTTTCCTTCTATATGACAATAAGTTCACGAAGTTCCCAGGAAAGTGTAAGATGCATTGGTTGGGCCCCTATATCATCAAGCATATCATAGATGGAGGCATAGTTCAGTTGGTGAAGTTGAATGGAGAATTGATACGAGGGAAGGTGAATGGCAGGTGGTTGAAATTGTATATGAACAAACTTTCCATGGTATATTCGTTATGAAAAGAAAAGAGGAGTCTTAGTGCCACTTGTAGTTGAAATTGGGCATTAGACTATAAACTATACTACAGAAAATATCTTCAACATGGGAAGTTTACTTCATGACAGAAAAGAGTATGTTGAGGTTCATAAGTTCAATACAATGAAAGGTGCATCGAATTTCGCCAAAAATATGACCGTTAAAACATAAATTGACCACTGGACGAGCGCAAAATTGCATTTATAGAGACAACTTGGCAAGGATTTAGGGATAGATATGTAGTTAATAAACATAATCTAAGAAATATCTAAGATAATGATGGGGTTAGAAGATCAGGAGTGTTATAAAAGGTCACATCCCACCAAGATTTTGGCACTTTGCTGTCTCAGGGCTCGAAAACCACTAAGTATTGAGAATTTGTAGAAGTTGTGCTACTGTATGAACACTGAAGAGCTCATTCGATTATTCAAAGAGAAAGGTGTAGAGAGAGTTATGGAAGCCACAACACTATTTGGTACACCCACAACATCGCCCATCTCGCAGCGAACATTGCCAAGGAAGAAGACGACTCTGGAGCAGAGAACCAAGAAGAAGCAAGACAAGTATCCAAAGAAGTCATTTGAAGCACAAACAAAAGCCCAACCTGTAAGAGATAGTGAATAGGAAATCGAACACGAATAGATGGAGATAGAGAGCACAGTGAATCCATCCCCACTGTTGCCATATTTTCCACCCAGGAAACCCAACGCTAAACCAGTCAAAGATAACAAGGATGTAAAGTATGGGACATTCACACCGCTCTTACCGGAGAACATACCATTTAAGGGAGAAGTTATCAGAAAAATTCCATAGTTGAAGTTTGAGGATTATGACTTCAACGACCGAAACAAATACCCCTAGTTCACACCCAGCAGGTACCTAAAGTAGGTACATTACCCGGAGAGAAGAGTAATTAGATTGGAACCACATTAGTGGGCGAAAGGATTGGAGTGATCAAGCTTATTAAACATATTGAATGTTATACACTTAGGAAGAATTACACTAAACACATATTGCGTCAAACAATTGCTCATGTTGGTGCACGACGGATACCTCTGGATGGGAAAGATGATCCCCATTGATGAGATGTTGATATGGTGAATTACCAGGTTGCCATACCAAGGAAGAGATCTCACTGAATATTTCATGGGTAAATATCAAGACTGAAGAATAACGCAGAACATGAAGGAAAAATTCGGCTTGGTCAAGAAAATGTGAGGCTACGATATAAATACCATCAGTGACCAAGGAGTATGCTTCGCCATACATATCTTAGCTAGGAATATTATGAGAAAATGTAGAGCCAATGAAGTCCCTAGAGAAGTTGTAGCCTTAGCTACATATTGCAGCAATGGGGTCTAGTACAACTGGGTCGGATACCTATGCAAAGAATTCTTATAAGATTGTTGTGAAGCCCGAGGAGGGTAATACATTTCACTACACATGGCTCATATTGATCGTAGCATTGTTGGCATGGAAGGAGATTGAGGATACACAGTTTCCTCTAGTAGAAGCAAATGTATGTGAAGGTGTGCGATATGCCTCACTCTGGTATACCAAGCAGGCATCACGAGCTCAGGAGAATAGGATATTCTTTGTTTTGTATCACATGGATTTACACATGTTGGTAGATCAGCACCCGAGATTATCACCAAGCTTGTTCCAGTAATACAAGTATGTTGTGAAGTTTAAAGTGGACTTTCATAGGACTTATATACAGGCTCGAAAGGATGAAATGAAGACATGGCACCTTATGCCATACTTGGTCACTGAAGATGATCTAATGACATTAACACAACAATGGCCAACATAATGGATGACTGTGAAGGAGAAGGATGTAGGAGAGAGTGAAACAGAGGAGGAAACTTCACATCATGTGGAACCAAGTGGAAAATATAAAGACAAGGATGAACAAGATCCAAAGTAGGAGCATGAGCATGATGAAGAGGAGCCTAAAGAGCAGACAAGGACAGAAAAAGGAAAGAGGAATATGTAGAGTGGAACTTCGCCAAAGATCAAAAATAAGTAGAAAGTAGATAAATCCAAGGGTGCGGTGCCATTGGTACTTACTAATGGGGACCTAGATGAAATTGGGGAGAAAATCCAAGAAGTTACAACAGAGCCCTAGAACAGAAAAGAGGATCGCTATAACACACTATTGACAGGTGTTGAGAAGATTCATGTAGAGTTGAAAATAATGGCGCAAACATCCATACAACCAGCGCAGATATGCCAAATACTCCACCCACAAAGACTAATAGAGACAAAATTTGGGATGAGGATAATGTAGATACCTGTCAGAGCTCTACAGTTCGAATCCACCAAAGTAAAGTAGCAGGCACCAAGGCGTCATATATGAACTACACCAAGGCATCATACATGAGTTAAAGGAGCAAGAATAGCAAACATCACAGTTAAATATTCATGTAGAAAAAGAGCACGTTGCACTGAAGAAACAAATCGACTAGGCCATTAAGGATAAGGAATAGGTAGAGCCGGAGTAGCATAGGTTGAAAGAAGTGGTCGAAGCAACTTGTAGGGAAGTTCTAGACATGGATGTCCACAAGGAGGAATCGGTAGAAGATAAAGTTGCGAAGCTCGACCTTGTAGTCAAGGAGTCAAAAAAAAAAGATCGTGTATGTGCAATTCGCGTATGAAATCAAGATCAGCGAGCTCCAAATAAAGAAGCAACTAGCCACACCACCAGAAGTGCATGAGTAGAGGGAGATAAACCTAAAGATTGTAGTGAAAGGAATCTTTGAGACAGTGACAGAGTGTGGAAAATTATTGGATGATATAGTGAATATTTGGACTTCGTTGCAAGAAGATCCAAACATACAAAAGATAGAAGATGACATCTGGCAAAAGTGGAAGTAGTTAGAGGAAATGTGGGAAACTTCGAAGACCCTACCAGTCTCACAAAAGCTCACCAAAATCAGTGAAGCCAAAGAACTTTAGAAGTAGATAGAATAACTCAGAAGGGAAGAACAAATTTTGACCAAGAGAACTCAACCATGGCACGATGAGGCTATCCAATTGTCGCAGGAAGTAGATGGGAACCTCCAGGAGCTTCGAAAAAAGGAAGAAGTAGTTTTACAGAAGACTGTTGGAACAATGAGAGAAGTAGTACTGGAACAAGGGCACAAAGAAGAGAAGCAGGTAGCAGCAATATTACAACATTACATCATCCCCTACAACAATATCGCAACAAATATTCAAGGCAATGAAGTTGAGTGACTCGGGATGAGTCACATGTGAGTGTTGGGGGCCTGTTGGGAATAGCCCAACTTGGCCCAAGTATTGGTGAGAACTCTACATTTTATGGAGAATAGTTCGTACTACCACAGAGCTATATACCGTTTGATGTTTTAGGGGCTTCGAGGTCAGTGAAGCTCCTTTTTTTGTAATGGTTTTCTGGGCTATAATTACTTGTTTGAGGAGATCCATGGTATTTGTGATATACTCGTTGATGTAATTAGTATATAAAGGGAAAATATGTAAGTCGAAGAAAAAAAATGTAGATGTAATCATATGATACAAGCATAAGTGAATATCTATATCTGTTTTTGGGTCTAGAAGGAAAGGCTCCGCACCTGAGTGCATGGTGGCCTAATGTCCACAATTGAGTGTGTAGATACCTGCAGATAGGTGTGCAGGTCGAAGAATTGTACATTGTTTCAAAGCATTAATATAAACAAGTATAGTTTAATGGGCATAACTTGTGTATGAGTATTGCGTATCTTTGCTATCTAATATTTTGGTTATATTTACTTCTACGCAGTATTGTTTATGGCATGGTTAAGTAGATGATTCAAGTCCCAAGAAGTAAAGAATAAAATATTAAGTAAAAATTGAGTAAAATGCCACGTCACAGTATCCCTAAAGGTTGCAGAAACCTAGTTCTACAACCTCCCATAGTCACGTTGGGTGAGACTACAACCAACTTGCAGGTCATGTCGAAAGGGCTAGTGTTTAGGGATTTGTTGGTGCGCAGTAAAGGATCGAACCTGGGTTAGGCCTAACTAAGCCAACAATCAATCTGTGAAGTAGTGAGATAGATTACACTAGTGCAGAGGTTTCTTAGCCTTGAACAAGCATTGTATTTCTTCTTTATTTGTTTATTAATGCAATACATATAGGAAACGGTTTTGATCTGTTTCTTTCCCATAGGTAGAATTTTGAATATGTGTGATGAATCTTGTCTCAAGTTTATGTTGTGATTTCATGATCATTAATTACTTCCTGCTAATGAGTAGACTAGATTCAAGTCTTTGTTTTAATAAATTACATAAGCAGTTTGAATTTACAAGGAATTTCTAGATGGTATCAGAGAAGGAATCATATTAGGAGAGAACAATTTGAAGTTGTCTTTGTAGGTGAATCAAATTTGCAGGATCATTCTTCATATCTAGTAGGATGTCTTTCTATGGAATGAGACTCGAGTATGCCCTTGAGGGTACCTCAAATTATATTTCTTGGAAGGATAGGATGGAGGCAGTGTTTGAAGATAATGGACTGAAGGAATTCATAGATAGAGATATTTTGAAGCCTCCAACATCTGATGCTCAAGATCTAGCAAAATGGAAGAAATGTGTGGTAAAGGCGAGAAGGAACATATTGGACAGAGTTCGAGATCATATCACCTCGAATCTCCATGGGAAAGAGACTCCATATGCAATGTGGCAAGCCTTGACATAATTTTTTCATAACAACAATGACCACAGGAATTTGGGATTGAAGGACAAGCTTCAAAAGATCAAGATGGAAAAGGGCGACACAATACCACAGTACCTAAGCAGGTTCACCCAATTTTGGGATTAAATTGGGAGTGTTGGTATTACGGTTGTAGAAGATGACCTGGTAAGCCTAGCACTTCTAAGCCTTCCCAAGAGCTGGTACAACTACCAGGATTCGGTAAATGGGAGGGAGAAGCTACCAAATTGGGAATGATTATGGTCATATTTTGTGCAAGAAGAGATAAGGTAGAGCACAAAAGATGGAACCTCATCCAAGGGTGGTGATGAGGAGAACTATGCCTGGGATGGAAATGAAAAGAAAGGGAAAGGGAAGAAATCCCAATCTAAAGGGGATTCTAGTCAGGGTGGAAAAAATGAATACTTGTCAAAAATCAAGTGCTTTCACTATCATGAGTTGGGACACTATGCCACGAAGTGTCCACATAAGAAGGCTGGAAAGAAGCCCTAAGGAGGAGCATCAGGGGAATATTTGGCTTCCCAATTTGAATTGGACTTCACCCTCATTGCATGCATGGAAAGCACAGTGATGGGTAGTGTGTGATATTTGGATAGTGGGGCTTCATTCCATATGATATACAAAAAATAGTATTTCAGTGACTTGGATGAGAAGGATCTCCAAATGCACAATGGAAGGTATAGTGCAAGAAATATTTGTACAATTACTTTTCAGAGGGAGTTTAGCTCCCCTCTCATCCTCAAGGATGTGATGTATGTACCAGGTCTAAAGAATAATCTTGTTTTTGTAGCAATATTGGAAGACTGTGGCTACGATGTGATATTTAGCAAAGGGGAGGCTTTCCTACGACACATTTCCATGAGACAAGTGAAGAAGATTGGGGTTCGATTAAAGAAACTCCACAAGTTAGATGTTGGATATTATGCAACATTGAACACAAAAGCAAAGAAGGTGTAGAGCCGAGACACTGGTGAATTATGGCATAGGAGACTTGGCCATTTGCACCATGGTGCTTAGAAGATCATGCAACATATTTCTACAAGCCTTCCCAAACGTGCACTAGAGTAGCGAGATACATGCAAAGGGTGTACAATAGGGAAGTACACGAAATCCACCTTCAATGATCAGGACAGTAAGGTGCAAGAAGTCCTTCAAAGGATTCACTCAGACGTGTGTGGACCTTTCTCGATAACCTCCATGTCCAAGCATAGGTATTGTGTGATATTTGTAGATGATTTCTCACAAAAGTGTTTGATTTTCTTCATGCGGAAGAAATACTAGACATTCTCCAAATTTGTTGAGTTTAAAGAACTTTTTAAGAAAGAGACTGGAAGGAAAGTGAAGGCTCTTAGGAGCGATAACAGTGGATAATATGTGTTGAATGAGTTTAATAACTTATGTGCAAAAGAAGGCATTCGATGAGAGTTAAAAACACCTAATAACCCACAACGGAGTCGGGTGGTTGAGAGGAAGAACATAAGTATTGTGGGAGCTACACAGGCCATGTTGCATGACCAGAGCCTATTGTTGCACTTGTGGGTTGAAGCATGCAACACAATGGTTTATTTGCATAACAAGAGTCCTCACGGGATTCTTGGCATGAGTACACTAGAGGAATATTTTTCAGGAAGAAACCATATGTTTCACACTTCACGATCTTTGGATCATCAGTAAACTATCATGTTTCCAAGCATGCAAGGAGAAATCTAGAGCTTAAAGTTGAGTTCAACATATTTGTGGGACACATATTCCAAGCTTAATGGTGGGGGAAACATCCTAGTGGGTGTTGATTCAATTGATTATGGCTAAGGAAATTAGTAATGGAAATGGAAAAGGATTTGGGAAGGCATGAGGTATTTTTTGGCATTTTATTTATGAAAATAATGGAAATTAGGAGAAAATGAAGGTGAAATGTCAAAAGTTGCATGTGAGGAGGAAAATGAAGGAAAATAATGGAAAATGAAGAAAATAGAGGCCTCATTAATAAAAAAGGCTTCTAAGGATCAGAAGGAAAGACTTGGTCAATTCAGTTTTGGAGCTCTCTGATTATTTTCTCTCTCTCTCATACTCTTGGAGACTCGGAGTTTTCTTGGAGCACTATTGGAGGGTGTGGCATACTTGGATTCTTGGAGCAAGAAGGCAGAGGAAGAGCAGGAAAGCACAAGAAGGCGTCGGGATCAGAAACTACTGTTGAAAATAGCAACAAGAAATGAAAAAAATAGAATCCAGATATTCCAATTTTAATTTGTCCTTGAATTAAAATTGTGAATTAAAATCGAATTTAGTCTCACCATCTGCTTGGAAATAATTAATTAATTCATTATGGATTAATTAGTTGGAGAAATTCAAGTTAGAATTCTTTATGAAGTCATGCAAGAGTTATCCCTTAAATTAAGGAGATAAGATTGAGTTATATTTGAGTAGTAATTAGTTAGCTCAATTTACTGAGTTAAGTCCAATTAAATTAGTTCCAAACTATTTGAGGAAATAATTGTGATTTATCAGTCATTTGATGCATGCATGCACTCAACCAGTGTACTCCAGATAACTGAAGATTCCCTCAGTAGAAACTCATGCATGTCTATTCTAAGAAAGACCTAGTTAAGCTAAATGTCAAGGACAATGTACTATCAGTTGCATGTGTTTTCCTATAAAGGAAACTCATGCATGCAATCAAGGTAAGGTTCCTTGAGGATTGCGTAGTTCTGACAGTGTGTTAGAGTAGTGTGTGAGAGCAGTGTTCCACTGGGTGAAGGAGATCATCCCAGAGGAATTGTGCAAGGAAATATGAGCTTGGAAGGTAGAGAGGAAGGCTTGTGAGAGGCTTTGATTGCCTATGAGCATCTGTGAGGATTATACTGAGAGCTGGCTAGTTGTGAGAGCTAAGGCTTTGTATAATTCCTATGTATTTCCACCTTGTATGATAATACAGATAGTGGGGTTTTTTAGCTGAGGATTTCCCCAAAGTATTTTCATGTGTATTTTGCATTGATTCTTCTTCTTTTGGTTATATGTGTTCATCTCGATCTTGCTCAATATTTAAGATTCTTAAAGTTTGATAATAGAAATAGGTTATAGTATTTTGCTTTGGTTATATTGCATTATTAGGTTAATCTACAATCAGATTTTCTACATGATCTTATAGAGAGATTTGTAGAGAATTTGCAGGATTTCTACATGGCATCAGAGCTCACTGATTTGTAAAGAAATTTCTACATGGTATCAGAGCCAAGTTTATCGAAGTTGTGAACAGTATACTGAGAAGAGAAATTGAAGTTTGAAGTTCGGGGTTGTAGGTGAAAATAGAATTCATATCATACTTCAAATTGAGATGGGACATTATGCGACTAATTGCCCATCGAAGAAGTCCAAGAAGGCATCCTCAGAAGGATCAGAAGGTGAGGCATTAGCCTATCAGTCTGAAATTTACTTTACCCTCATCGAATGCATGGTGTCATCGATGATGGGTTGTGTTTGGTATCTTGACAGTGGAGCCTCATCCCACATGACCGATGATAAAAGTTTATCCAGTACTTTGGAGGAGAAAGACCTCAAGATGTGCATAGAGATGGGTGACGATGAAAGGTATAGTGTTTTAGGAGTGGGCACGGTTTCTTTTTAGAGGGAGATTGGACCTCTTATCACCTTGAAAGATGTGAAGTATGTGCCTAGACTAAAGAATAACTTGGTATCGGTCGCGATGTTGGAATACAAAGGCTATGATGTGTTTTCTAATAAGGGAAATTTTTTCCTTAGACACATCACCACAAGATAGGTGAAACAAATCAGCTCACGAGTTAAGAAACTATATGCTCTTGAGTTTAAAGATGCATGAAAAGCCTTGAGGAGCAAGACAAATGATAGAGACTTGGTGGTTGAGAGGGAGAGTAAATTAACTCTCAACATGCAGCCCTAGAAGAAGTTTGAGACAGTTGTGGAGGAGCCACAATTGGAGAAGCGGAGAGGAGACTGATTGAAGAGATCCACTCATGTAGATACCTCCATTAAGCGGGAATTTCAATCCAAGTGAGTAGAGGGATCACATGTAGCCATACCTCCAAGTGTGAGGTGGGGCGATCTGAAGTGATAGCCCCAAGAAGGATGAAATTGGGCAGGGTCCATTGAGAGGTTTTATTTCATGGATCGTACCTTGCTACGAGAGCCCAAAGTACATAGTTGTGGGAGGAATCAGTGGGATTGATGCAGTCAGAGATCAAAGTGATAGAGGCTAGATTAGTCAGCTACTGAAGAGCGCAAAGAAGGATTGAAAAAAGTGCAGAAAGGTAGAGTCAGCAGAAGCGCAAAGTTTTCAGTTAACAGAGGCAATAGCGGTCAGATACTTTGATGACAGATGCATCATACTCATTCAGGTTGGATTTTTGTTTTGTTTCTAGATTTGCTGGAGAAACAACACTAGAGATAAGTGTTGCATGCATAACATTCCAAAGGTTCAAGATCGGGATCGAGTTGAATTCCAATTTTAATTTGTCCCTGAATTAAAATTGTGAATTAAAATCAAATTTAGTCTCACCAGCTGCTTGGAAATAATTAATTAATTCATTATGGATTAATTAGTTGGAGAAATTCAAGTTAGAAGTCTTTCTGGAGTCATGCAAGAGTTATCTCTTAAATTAAGGAGATTATCCCTTAATTAAGGAGATAAGATTGAGTTATACTTGAGTAGTAATTAGTTAGATCAATTTACTAAGTTAAGTCCAGTTAAATTAGTTCCAAACTGTTTGAGGAACTAATTGTGAGTTATCAGTCAGTTGATGCATGCATGCACTCAACTAGTGTACTCCAGATAAATGAAGATTCCCTCATCAGAAACTCATGCATGTTTATTCTAAGAAAGATCTAGTTGAGCTAAATGTCAAGGACAGTGTACTATCAGTTTCATTGTTTTCCTATAAAGGAAACTCATGCATGTAGTCAAGGTAAGGTTCCTTGAGGATTGCGCAGTTCTGACAGTGTGTTAGAGCAGTGTGTGAGAGAAGTGTTCCACTGGGTGAAGGACATCATCCCAAAGGAACCACACAAGGAAATGAGCTTAGAGGGTAGAGAGGAAGGCTTGTGAGAAGCTTTGATTACCTGTGAGCATCTATGAGGATTGTATTGAGAGATGGCTAGGTGTGAGAGCTAAGGCTTTGTATAATTCCTATGTATTTCCACCTTCTATGATAATGCATATAGTGGGGTTTTTTTGCTGAGGCTTTCCCCAAAGAATTTTCATGTGTATTGTGCATTGATTCTTCTTCTTCTGGTTATATGTGTTTAGCTTGATCTTGCTAAATCTTTAAGATTCTGCAAGTTTGATAGTAGAAGTAGTTTATAGTATTTTTCTTTGGTTATATTGCATTATCGGGTTAATCTACAGTCAGATTTTCTAGATGATCTTAGAGCGAGATTTGTAGAGAATTTGCAAAATTTCTACATGGTATCAGAGCCAATTTTATCGGAGTTGTGAACGGTATACTGAGAAGAGAATTCCAAGTTTGAAGTTCGAGGTTGCAGGTGCAAATCTAATTCATATCATACTTCAAATTGAGATGGGACATTATGTGACTAATTGCCCATCGAATAAGTCCAATAAGGGACCCTCAGAAGGATCGAAAGGTGAGGCATTAGCCTCTTAGTTCGAAATGGACTTTACCCTCATCACTTTCATGGTGTCATCGATGATGGGTTGTGTTTGGTATCTTGACAGTGGAGCCTCATCCCACATGACCGGTAATAAAATTTTATTCAGTACCTTGTAGGAGAAAGACCTCAAGATGTGCATAGAGATGGGTGACGATGAAAGGTATAGTGTTTCAGGAGTGGGCACGGTTGCTTTTTAGAGGGAGCTTGGACCTCCTATGTGAAGTATGTGCCTAGACTGAAGAAGAACTTGGTATCGGTCATGATGTTGGAGGAAAAAGGCTATAATGTGTGGTGTCATCGATGATGGGTTGTGTTTGGTATCTTGACAGTGGAGCCTCATCCCACATGATCGGTGATAATATTTTATTCAGTACCTTGTAGGAGAAAGACATCAAGATGTGCATAGAGATGGGTGACGATGAAAGGTATAGTGTTTCAGGAGTGGGCACAATTGCTTTTCAGAGGGAGCTTGAACCTCCTATCACCTTGACAGATGTGAAGTATGTGCCTAGACTGAAGAAGAACTTGGTATCGGTCATGATGTTGGAGGACAAAGGCTATAATGTGTTTTTTAGTAAGGGAAAGGTTTTCCTTAGACACATCACCACGAGATAGGTGAAACAGATCGGTTCACGAGTTAAGAACCTATATGCTCTTGAGGTTCAAGATGCATGCAAAGCCTTTAGGAGAAAGGAAAATGTTAGAGACTTGGTGGTTGAGAGGGAGAGTAAATTACCTCTCAACATGCAGCCCTAGAAGAAGTCTTAGGCAATTGTGGAGGAGCCACAATTAGAGAAGCAGAGAGGAGATCGAGTGAAGAGATCCACTCATGCAGATACCTCCAAGGGGGAAGAGGGATCACATGCAGCCATACCTCTAGGTGTGAGGTGGGGCGATGTGAAGTGATAGTCCCAAGAAGGCTGAAATTGAGTAGAGTCCATTGACAGGTTTTATCTCATGGATCGTACCTTGCTACGGGAGCCCAAAGTACATAGTAGTTGGGAGGAATCAATGGGATTGATGCAATCAGAGATCAAAGTGATAGAGGCTAGAGTAGTCAAATACTGAAGAGCATAGAGAAGGATTGACAACAGTGCAGAAAGGCAGAGTCAACAGAAGCGCAAAGTTTTCAGTTGACAGAGGCAATCGCAGTCAAAGACTTTGATGACAGATGCATCATACTGATTCAGGTTGGATGGTTTTTTTGTTTTTGGAGTTGTTGGAGCAACAAAACTAGAGAGAAGTGTTGCATGCATAAAATTCCAAAGGTTCACAATCGGGATCGAGTTGAATTCCTTTCTTGTTGAGAGCGAGTGTTGAAAATAGAAACAAGAAATGATAAAAATAGAATCCAGATATTCCAATTTTAATTTGTCCTTGAATTAAAATTGTGAATTAAAATCGAATTTAGTCTCACCAGCTGCTTGGAAA
>APFE030436538.1:25589-36136 GCA_000404065.3 Pinus taeda | reverse complement strand
GTCCCAAGACACAAGAAGAGGAAGAGGACATGTCCCATTTCCATATGCAAGTGCAGTCGATAGCCTGATGTATGCGATGGTTTGTACTAGACAAAACATTGCATATGCAATGGGAGTATTAAGCGGGTTTATGTTAAAACCAGGGAAGGAGCACTAGACAGTAATGAAGTGGGTTTTCGGGTATTTGCGTGGCACTAGTGATTGTGGTTTGTGATACCAAGGAAGACTAGGATTGGACAAAGTGTTGGATATTCATGGCTTTGTTGATGTAGACTGGGCTGGAGATCTGGATCAAAGAAGATCTACATGTGGGTATGTGTTTAACCTATTTGGAGGTGCAGTCAGTTGGTTGAGTAAGAAACAATCTTTAGTGTCACTATCAACTACAGAGGCAAAATACATGACAACCACTCATGCAAGCAATGAAGTAGTTTGGTTGCAAAGATTGTGTTCAAGTATGGGGTTAGTACAGGGAGCTATAAGAATCGATTGTGACAACCAAAGTGCAATTTTCTTGGAAAAGAAACCTACATATCATTCAAAGACAAAGCACATTGATGTTCAGTATCACTTTGTGAGGGATATGATAGAAGACAAAAAGGTCTTGCTGGTAAAGGTGGAAACTTTGAAGAATATTGCAGATGCATTGACAAAATCTGTGAGCTATGAGAAGTTCTTTTGGTGCAGAGAAACAATGGGTGTTGCAAGGCTGGATAAATGACTAAGCTCTCTTGTGGCCCCCTATGAAAAGAAAACAACAAGTGGGAGAATGTTGGGTTGTGTTATATTCTTTCCACGACTACACCATGTAGTTAATTGGAGGGTTAGAAGGGGGGCAGAGCCCCCCCTTTGTTGCATCGATTACATAGTGGGGGGGTCACAGGGGGTTTGAGGGGTGAAAGTAACCCCACTCTATGGGGTCTGGGGCAGCGCCCTGGGAAATTTTGTTTATGGACCCTATATTAGGTTGGGCGGACCTACCTATGGTTTTGTGCATGATTTTTTGCAGATGGTTTTGGACTCGATGGTTTTCAATCCATGGTATTGGATGATTTAGCATGTATAAATATGTATTGTAACATTAAAAGGAACATAATGAAAAAGCAAACCGGTTGTCCCAGTTTTGGGATCCAGGGGAAAATCTCTGTTTATATGTGTTTTATGTGTTATGCTCTCGCATTGTTTATTTTTTTGTGTTTTAGAATTCGTATGTAGGTAATTTTTGTACGGGGTTAAAACCTACATATCTATGTTATTGACATGTTATACCAAGGGATACATTAGTGAAATAAAAAAAAGTGTGGTCTGCGGCATACTAGAACAAGCATGGATAAGACATTGGAAGCAAGGTTGGTTGGTAGAAGTAGTGTGGTTTCGGATGTGTGGGATACTGTTGTGCATATGTCATGCATGTTGTACATGTTTCATCTATGATGATTGTGCATATGTAGTGTGTGTACATGTTGTTTATTCAATATTATGTATAGGGTATTAGTACAGATAGTGTTGTATGAATGTTGCATATTCAGTGTTGGGTATAGATGGCGCTATGTACATGTTCTATATATGGTTTTGTGTACATATTGTATTGTGTGCATGATGGATATATGGTGTTGTATGAATATGGCGATCTGTGCATGTTGGATATGTGTGTTGTGTACGAATGATGTTATGTACATGTTAGATATGCAGTGCTATTTACATGTGGTGTTGTGTGCATGTTGTACATGTGGTGCTATGTACATATGGTGTGGTGTGAATTATTGTACAAGTAGTGCTATGTGCATGTGGTTTTGTGTACATGTTGTACAAGTGGTGTTGTGTGCATATGGTGTTGTGTACATGTTGTGCATTTGGCATTGTGTACATGTGGTGTCGTGTACATGTCATGCATGTGGCACTATGTACATGTGGTATTGTGTACACGTTATGCAAGTGGTGTGGTGTACATGTGGTGTTGTGTACATGTTGTGCAGGTGGCACCGTGTTCATGTGATGTTGTGCACATGTTGTGAAGGTAGTGCGGTGTACAAGTGGTATTGTGTACATAACAAATGGTACTGGTGCACGTGTGGTATTATGTGCATGTCATATATGTTGTACTGAGGGAATGTGGTACTAGGTATGTGCCTTGTGTAGGTGCATGTATTGTGTGGTGTTGTACATCAGGTGTAGGTGTATGTGTTGTATGTCAGGTGTAAGTGCATGTATTGCATGGAGTTGTATGTCGTGTGTGGTTGTATGTGTGTGATGCACACTATGTATATGTGCATCTGGTTGAGAAGAAGGCACTAGGTGTTTGACGGGTGTGGCAACCGATCCGATGTGCATACGAAGTAAGAACAAAGGAAGAAGTAAGGATTGATTAAAGGATAAATATCGACATATTATTTCAGTTTTTTTATGCATGTGATTTATGATTATGGTATATGATGATTACATATGAATTATGATTTTGGTTTATGATGGTTACATTTGATTTATGATTTTCATCTATGATGGTTATGTTTTGAGCTAACCTGATGAGATATGTTTATATATGTTGATTTGGTCAAATATGCTAGTTTGACTTGTTGTGATAGGAATCGAACAGGATTGCAAATGTACCTTATTGACGAGCAAGTAATGACATACGATGTGAATTTGTTTCAATTTATTTTAAATCTAATGGAATTTATGTGCTTGGTAAAGGAATGCATGAAATGCCCAGTTAGGTGATTGAAATTGAATATAAGAATTTGCAACAAGAAAAGGAATTCGAAAATGCAATAGTATGACTAGTAAAGCATTCGAGAATAGGGCCGTTATGGGACATTGTTACCCAATAGTATCCATTGATTTCCATGAGCATGTTATGAACGGTATGATGGTTTTGATGCAGGGATATGCCTTGGTTTTTGTATCTTCTGATGCAAGGAAGCCTTGCCAAGGGATGGACTGCTCGAGATGGGGGTGCCAACAAAACTTGGAAGGTGAGTGACTGCACAGAAGAGGTTGACCGGATTGCTTGAGGGACTATGTAGCAGAGAAGGGAAGATCGAGGATGGATTTGTTTTAGTCATTAGAATTTCCATATGGAATCATATGCACATTGGGAGTGCACCCTGGAACAATGAGTCGGTAGCTCTTCATTGAAAGACAAGTGGCGCGGGATTATAGAGTTGGACATTGGATGCAGTTTGACTATGGTAGCGGATTCTGGACTTCCTAGGAAGGAGATGAATCCTGGTATTACGTGAGGGTGGAGGTGTGAGCCTTTGGATTCCCTTATTGTAGATGCAGGCATCGTATCTTTTATTAGCTGGTTGAGAAAATGTGTATATGCATATATTATTGTAAATATTGTATCGTGTTGGATTTATAAAGATCCATAAACAATATGGTTATTTTCAGGTTGAAGCAAATGTGTATGTGTATATGTGGTTATTGTAAATACCATAATGAGTTGTGTTATAAAGCTCCAGTGAATGGTATGTTTGTCATGTTTCAGTAGCGGTCATTGTAAATACTGCAACGAGCTATGTTATAAAGCTCCATGGGAAGTATGTTTTGTTTTCAACAATCTTGTTGGTTATAGGTATCATTGAACACCGAGGACGATGTTCCTCCAAGGGGGAGGGTTCTATAATAACCCTAGTGAAAATTCCATGTAAAAAAATATATAAGGGCACGATGATGGGACACGTATTCCAAGCTAAATGATGGGGAAACATCCTATTGGGCGTTGATTCAGTTTGTTATGGCTAAGGAAATTGGCAAAGGATTTGGAATGGCATGAGGTTTTTATTGGCATTTTATTTATGAAAATAATGGAAATTAGGAGAAAAGGGAGGTGAAAGGTCACAAGTTGCATGTGAGGAGTAAAATAAAGAAAATAGAGGCCTCATAATAAAAATTCTTATGAGGATCAGTGGGAAAGACTTGGTCAGTTCAGTATTGGAGCTCCCTCATTATTCTCTCTCTCTCTCTCAATCTCTTGGAGAGTTAGATTTTTATTGGAGCACTCTTGGAGGGTGTGGCATACTTGGATTCTTGGAGAAAGAAGGCAAAGGAAGAATAGGAAAGTGCAAGAAGGCATCAGGATCAACAGATACATCATATTTGCTTGTAGGTACCGAGTGCATGTATGCTTCCTTCACTAGTTTTGGCATGCATGGAACATGCATGTGGTTTCTTGGTTGTGGCCTGTCATTGGCATGGAGGATTACCTTGATTGACAGTGGGATTCCTAGCCTTTCCATTTCCTGGATAACCATGGTGATTGTGGGCTTACTTTCATTGTTTTTTTTTGTTGGTTCTCATGTTTCCTTAGGTTGGGTTGAGTTACTAGTTCCCATAGCCTTGGTTAGACAAACACTCTGGAGCCTATAACAACTTGGGCTGAGTTACTAGTCCCATAGCCTTAGTTGGACAAATTCTCTAGAGCCCTTAGTGTTGGGTGTGGAGCCTGATTATCTTCTGTATTCAAAGGTTTCAGCTGAATGTATACCCTAGGAAGATTGTACACCCCTACACACATGGGGTGCGAGGGGGACTTGTACCCCCTACGGGGGTTCGGGGGAAGCTCCCCCGAAGCTAAAAACAGATGTAAAATTGCCTTGTAAAAGTCTAGTAATTTCTAGTCAATCTGGGCCGTTCATTAGGCGGATGATATGACGGTAGAATTTATGTTTAATTGAGGGTTTTTTTCCCTAGAAGGAAACCCCTCACTATATATGAGTGAATTGTATTGCGTCTATGTAGATCTATATTCTGAGTGAGGAAGAGAGAGGAGATTGAGAGAGAAGAGGGAGTTACAGCAGATCTGTTATAGGTTGTATCTCTTCAATTTATGGATAATATAATAAAAGAAGGACTGACTGTTTCTCTGTGGATGTAGCCCAAACTGGGTGAACCACGTATATCTGTGTCTCTCTTATTTTATGTGTTTTCTGTGTTTATATTTATACAATATTTTATGTTTTCCATTGCTCTGTAATATATAATTTTCTAACACTTAGTGGGTTGAGTTACTAGTCCTGGAGCCTTGATTGGACAAACGCTCTGGAGCCCGGTGGCAGTTATGGGTTGAGTTACTAGTCCTAGATCTTTGGTTGGAACAAAAGCTCTGGAGCCCTGGATGGCAGGGATAGAGACTGATCCGATGTCAATGGTTTTGTGATGTCCGACCGTGAGGTGGAATCACTATTTTATGGGTTGAGATAGATGGCCTCTGGAAGCCCTGGATGGTTTTGGATTGATGTGTTCTATGAGATCCCACATTCATTCTTGGAATATGCTACAGGGGTGAATGGCTGAAGAGAGATTTGGCTCAGCCATTCTATGGTTGGATGGAATGTGGAAGTCGCATCCCGGGGTTGGATTTTTCATCATTAATGAAAGGTTATTTCTCCTTGTATCTATATGAGCATTATGATGAATTATATGTGGTTTATATGGCTATTATTTCATTGGTATTTTTGTCCCTATTATTCTGGTTATTTACATGTTTTATGATAGTAGCCATGAGTGGCTCTCATCATGTTCTTACTTGTTATTGAATGATCAATGTATCTATGACCTAATGGATGAAATATTAGCTAATGTGATAAGGAAACAATGCTTCATAGATAATATCAGCTAAGTATGAGACCCTTGTGCTCAGATCTGTTATTTACACCTTTAGGTTGCATATTTACTAAGTGTTTGACAAAATGTTTGTCATGGCTAGTAGGGGTCCAGTCAAGGTCTTGAATAAGTATTTTCTTTAGTAATTTCATTTCCATGTTATTTTACTAATTTGAAGAGATGGTTTAATTCTTGGAAGTGAACTAGGCTCCAGGCCTGAAAAAAGTGGCTCAAATCTCAAAATCGCTGGCATAGCACTCACAAATTGGGTCTCTGGTCGCTAGTAGAAAATCTTGTGAGAGCAACTATAAGGTTACAATTGCAAGCATGCCTTGTCATGGGAGCAATTTTAGGTTAAATTCATCTAAATGATAGGTTAACTCAGGGGTTGGGCACCTGGAGTGGTGGATTACTTCCTGGGGGTCCTGAAGCACCTGAGGGAGGTTTGTGTGTTGTGTTTCCGTCGATTCCATTTCCTTATGGTCACCTAGGAGGTTGAATCAAATCATAGTAGCCTCTCATCGCATGTTTACCCTGGCTGGCTGGTTGCTTGGGTAGATGTGGGAGGAGGGTGTTACAGTGGGGTACACAGAAACACCTCACAACTATTGTGTGTACTTGTCATCTATTAGGGTGACAGTGATCAGAAGAGATGCAAAATTTGATGAGGAGAAGGAAATGAGGTGTTCTCTTGAGAGGGAGCTTCAGTTGCAACTTGATCAAGATCTTTTCCCTCCAAAGGAAGAACCTAAGGAAGATGTTGAGCAGCCATAAGCAAAGGAGTAGAGAGTGGAGACAACCACTCAAGCAGAGACATCCAGAGAAAGAAGGCAGAGAACCAGGGAAACTAACAGATTGTTGCATGATGTAAGAGAGAATGTGGGAGAACTCACATCTTAGTGCAGGCAAAGGAGGTCACCAGATTTGTACACTGGCTACATGGCTCTCATGAGTGAGATTTTAGATACTGAGCCATCCTCATTTGAGGAAGCAGTGCAAAAACTAGTATGGGATGATGCTATGGTAAAGGAATATGATTCCATCATAAGAAACAATGTTTGGGAAGTGGTCCCAAGACCAACAAAAAATTCAATGGTGGGTTTCAGATGGATTTACAAGGTAAAGCATGCAGAAGATGGTAGCATCGAGAAACATAAGGCCATATTTGTGGCTAGAGGGTTCTCTCAGGTGAAGGTAATTAACTGTGGGGAGACCTTTGCTACAGTAGAAAGGTACTCATCCATCCGATCAATTCTAGAACTATTGTTGTGTGTGGAGCATGATTGTTCAGAGGTCTTTGTTTCAGCCGGATGTATACCCTAGGAAGTTTGTACACCTCTCCACGTGGGGGGGACTTGTCCCCCCCGCAAGGGTCCAGGGGCCAGCGATCCCTTGGCGGGGGCTCGGGGGCAGCGCCCCCGAAGCTAAAAACAGATGTAAAATTGCCTTGTAAAAGCATAGTAATTTCTAGTCAATCTGGGCCATTCATTAGGCGAATGATCTGACGGTAGAACTTATGTTTAGTTTAGGTTTTTTTGCCCTAGAAGGCAACCCCTCTCTTCATATGAGGGCATTATATTGAGTCTGTGTAATATATGTGAGCGAAAAACAGAGAGGTGAGACTGTGAGAGAAAATAGAGGATATTACAGCGGATCTGCTATAGGTTGTGTCTCTTCATTTTGCTGGATAATAAAAAGGAAGGACTGGCTGTTTGGGGTGGGCGTAGCCCAAACTGGGTGAACCACGTATATCTGAGTCTCTCTTGTTTTATTCATTTTCTGTGTTTATATTTCTACAATATTTTATGTGTTCCATTGCTCCGTAACATATAATTTTATAGCAACTGGTATTATAGCCGAAGATCTATTTGGCTGATAAACTCGCAGGAAAGAAGGGTTCCTTGTTTGAGTGGGAGCAATGGAAGAAGATGGTAAGTTTAGGGTCGAGAAATTTAACAACCAAAACTTCTTGTTGTGGAAGATGTAGATGGAATATTATCTGTATCAGAAAGATCTATACCTACTATTGGGCGGAAAAACAAAGATGCCGACGGGTATGACAGATGAAGAATGGAACCTTCTCGATAGAAAGGTGCTCGAAACAATACAGTTGTGCCTCGCAGCATCGGCCGCCTTCAACATTTCGAAGGAAACAACGACAGAGGGTTTCATTAAGGAATTGGAGAAACTATATGAAAAACCCTCGCCCTCAAACAAGGTATTTCTTATGAAACGGTTATTTAATATGAAGATGTCGGAAGGTGGATCTATTGTAGACCATTTAAATGATTTTAATATTGTTACAAGTCAGTTATGTTCTGTAGGGGTAAAACTTTGATGATGAATTTAGAGCTTTGTTATTCTTGTGCTCATTACCAGAAAGTTGGAATGGTTTAGTAATGACCATTATTAACTTTGTCTCTGGATCTAGTACTTTAAAGTTTGATGATGTTGTCAGTGCTATTCTTAGTGAGGAAATGCAACGGAAAAGCTCTGGTGAGACATCGGGAAATGCTTTGAGTGCAGAGTCTAGGGGAAGAAAAATGGAAAGAGGAAAGAGCTCAGGATATCAAAGTAAATCAAGGAAAGGCAGATCCAAGTCCAGATCGAGGATAGTGTGCTGGAAATGCGGAAAGAAAGGACATTTAAAGAAAGACTGTAGATCTCGGAAGGGAAAAGAAGAAGATGCACAGCAAGAAAACAATCATGAAGCAAATGTGACAAGTGAGGTGTTACAAGATGCTTTGATTCTTTCTTTCGAAAATATTACTGATTCTTGGGTGGTAGATTCAGGGGCCTCATTCCATGCCACAGCTGATAAGAAATACTTTCATGACTATGTTCAAGGAGATTTTGGACAAGTTCGTTTGGGTGATTATAAACCCTGTAAAATTGTTGGAATGGGTAAGGTTCTTGTAAAACAGCAGAATGGAAACCAATGGCTACTAAAGGAGGTAAGGCATGTTCCAGATCTAAAAAAAAATCTGATTTCAACAGGGCAGTTAGGCGGTGAAGGTTGTGTGACAACTTTCACAGATAAAGCTTGGAAGGTCACCAAAGGAGCCCTGGTAATAGCAAAAGGCGAACAGGTTGGTACATTGTATTTATGCAATGGTATTTCTAACTCTGTTAATGCTTTAACTTCCAAAGGAGCAGATGCAACATTATGGCATCATAGGCTTGGACACATGAGTGAAAAAGGGATGAAGATTCTTCACTCAAGGAATTTGTTGCCGGGTTTGAAGAATGTTGATTTGGACTTCTGTGAGAATTGCATTTATGGAAAACAGAAGAGAGTCAGATTTCTCAGAGTTGGGAAAGAAAAGAAGAGCGAAAAATTAGAGCTTGTGCATACAGATGTATGGGGACCTACTCAGGTATCATCTCTCGGTGGCTCTCATTATTATGTTACTTTTATTGATGATGCAACTAGAAAAACTTGGTCAATAAATCTGATGTATTTGATATTTTCAAGAAATGAAAAGCTTTGGTTGAGATTGAGACAGGAAAGAAATTGAAGTGTCTTAGATCAGACAATGGATGTGAATATTGCAACAAAGAGTTTGATAGGTATTGTTCATAGCATGGAATTCGTAGAGAGAAGATAGTTCCAAGAACACCACAAGAAAATGGTGTGTCAGAAAGGATGAACAGAACAATCATGGAGCATGCAAGGTGCATGAGATTGCATGCAGGATTTCCTTTACAGTTTTGGTCAGATGCTATAGATACTGTTGTTTATCTAATAAACAGAGGGCCTTCAAGTTCCTTGGATGGTGGTGTTCCAGATGAAGCATGGACAAGTAAAAAGGTAAATTACCCCTTTTTAAATCCTTTTGGTTGTGAGGCCTTTGTCCATATTGATAAAAAAAAATAGAACAAAGCTTGAGGAAAAGTCAAAGAAATGTATCGTTATTGGATATGGTGTCAATGGTTTTGGTTATCGCTTATATGATTACGAAAATCACAAATTCATTAGGAGCAAAGGTGTAATATTCAATGAAAAGGTCTTGTATAAGAATCAATTGCAGGAAAAGAAACAGGAAAAAGAAAACAAGGAATATGCAATCCTTGATGAAATCACTGAAAAAGTAAAGGTGCCTGAAAATAATAATAATCAACAACCAACACAACAGTAACAAGCACCACAAACACCTGAAAGTGGTGTTAGAAGATCTACCAGGATAAGTAGACCCCCTGAACAATACTCTCCTTCATTATATTATTTATTTTTGACTAATTTTGGTGAACCCGAATGTTATGAAGAAGCAATGTAGGTTGAAAGTAGGAAGAAGTGGGAGGTAGCCATGGAAGAAGAGATGGACTCCTTAATGCGTAACTAGACTTGGGACTTAGTCAGGTTGCTTGTAGGAAAAACTACATTAAGGAATAAATGGGTTTACAGGCTGAAGGAAGAAGATGGAGGAATACAGAGGTACAAAGCTAGACTTGTGGTGAAGGGGTTTGCACAGAAGAAAGGTATTGATTTTGATGAAACATTTTCTCCTGTTGTTAAAATGACTTCAATCAGAACTATTTTAAGTCTAGTAGCAGCTGAATATTTGCATCTTCAGCAGATAGATGTAAAGACAGCCTTTCTCCATGGGGATTTGGAGGAAGAGATATATATGCAGCAGCCACAAGGATATGAGGTGAAAGGGAAGGAGAAACTAGTGTGCAGGTTGAAGAATAGCTTGTATGGCTTAAACAGGCTCCAAGGCAATGGTATCTAAAATTTGACAAGTTTATGTCTGAACAAGGTTATACTAGATGTCGCTCTGATCATTGTGTTTATCTGAAAAAGCAAAATGATGGCAGCTATATTATATTGTTATTGTATGTAGATGACATGCTTGTTGCAGTGTCTAACATGTAGGAAATAAATGTGCTCAGAAGAAAATTGGCAAATTCATTTGTAATATAGGGTTTGGGAGTTGCAA
>APFE030436538.1:0-25569 GCA_000404065.3 Pinus taeda | reverse complement strand
GTACAGGAACAATCCAGGAAAGTAACATTGGATGGCAGTGAAATTGATTCTCAGATATTTGAAAGGTACCACAAATCAAGCATTATGCTTTGGTGGTTCAAACATTTCTCTACAGGGATATGTTGATGCAGATATGGCAGGTGACAAAGATAATAGGAGGAGAACTTCAGGATATGTATTTATTGTTGGTGGAACAGCTGTCAGTTGGGTTTCAAAAATCCAAAGTGTTGTTGCACTTTCAACAAAGAAGCAGAGTATGTTGCTGCTACAGAGGCTAGTAAAGAAATGATCTGGTTACAAAGGTTTATGGGTGAATTGGGTAAGGAGCATGATAAGGGCACGTTATACAGTGATAGCCAAAGTGCCATTCATCTTGCAAAGAACTCAGCATTTCATTCCAGGACTAAACACATACAGCTTAAGTACCATTTCATACGATCAGTGTTGGAAGATGGAGAGTTGAAGCTGGAAAAGATACACACTACCCAGAATCCTGCAAATATGCTAACAAAAGTTGTAACCAGGGAGAAACTAAGAATATGCTCAGTTTCAATTGGTCTTCAAGGATGACGATGAAGATGAGAAACAGCGAGATCCAAAGAGGATTCTTTGTCCAGCAAATAAAGTAGCAGTGGAGTTGCTACAATCATTCTCCAAGTGGGAGATTGTTGTGTGCGGAGCATGATTGTTCAGAGGTCTTTGTTTCAAGGTTCAGGGGCCAGCGGTCCCCCGGCAGGGGCTCGGGGATAGCGCCCCCGAAGCTAAAAATAGATGTGAAATTGCCTTGTAAAAGTATAGTAATTTCTAGTCAATCTTCGCCATTCATGGGTAGAACTTATGTTTAGTTTAGGGTTTTTTGTCCTAGAAGGCAACCCCTCTCTTCATATGAGGGCATTGTATTGAGTCTGTGTAATATATGTGAGCGAGAAACAAAGAGGTGAGACTGTGAGAGAAAACTGAGGAGATTACAACAGATCTGCTGTAGGTTTTGTCTCTTCATTTTGTTGGATAATAAAAAGGAAGGATTGGTTGTTCGGGGTGGACATAGACCAAACTAGGTGAACCACGTATATCTGTGTCTCTCTTGTTTTATGCGTTTTCTATGTTTATATTTCTGCAATATTTTATGTGTTCCATTGCTCCGTAATATATAATTTTATAACAACTATTAGTGCAGATGGGGTGGAAGATCCACTAGATGTATGTGAAGACAATACTCCTCAATGGATTGATTGAGGAAGAGGTGTACATTGAGTAGCTAGACAGATTTGAGACACTTGATAAAGGGTCACATGTGTGTAGACTCAAGTGAGTGCTATATGGGTCGAAACAATCACCCCGTGCTTGTTACACCAAGATCAAAAACTATCTCACTAGGTTTGGTTTCACCAAAAGTGAAGCAGATGCAAACCTTTACCATATTATTGTTGAAGGTAAATTATTGATTATAGTATTATATGTCGATGATTTAATTTTGACCAAAGAAGAGAAGAAAATCATTTCTTGTAAAGAGGATCTCACAAGAGAATTAGAGATGAAGGACATGGGACTCATGCATTATTTCCACGGTTTGGAAGTCTGGCAAGGAGATGAGGAACTGTTTGTCTTTCAAGGCAAGTATTCCAACAAGATACTGAAGAAGTTCCAAATGGAGAAGAGAACATCCATGGAGAATCCTCTAGTAGGGAATTTGAGGAATGAAGATGCTACTTTAGGTGAAGTATGAGAGGCTACCATTTACAGGTAGCTTGTGGGTTCACTTATGTATTTGGTGAACACATGATCAGACATTTGTTATGTAGCTAACCAACTTAGTCAAGAAATGGTTAAGCCAACCAAACTATATTGGAAGGTGGCAAACCATATGTTGAGATACCTTAGAGGCACAGATCAATTTGGTCTTTAGTACAGATGAACAAAGGGAGTGAAGCTGCAAGGCTTCGTAGATGCAAAATGGGTGGGGAGTCTATCAGAAAAGAAGATCACATCAGGAGGTGTTTTTAGTCTCTAGTCAGCAGTGGTTTCTTGGTACAACAAGAAGCATAGATATATTTCACTTAGCTCAGTAGAAGCAGAGTACATGGCTGCAAGTTAAGTAGCATGTGAGGCTATTTGGATGAGAAAAATTATTGTTGGGTTATTTGGTTAGAAGATGGATCCTATTGTGATTCACTGTGACAATCAGAGTTGTATCAAACCCTCTGAGAATCCAGTATTTCATGATCGATCCAAGCATATTGATATCCAGTATCACCATCTACGAGATTGTGGGCAAAGGCAGATCATGTTGCTAGAATACATTCCTACAAAGGAACAATATGTAGACATTTTAACGAAGTCGTTGTCAAGAGGCAAATTAAAGTTTCATAGAGGCAGGATTGGGGTATCAGATAATCCCTTTCTTGCTGAGAGGGGGTGTTGAAAATGTAGAAAGAAACTCCTAATTTATTTTTGCCCAAATTAATTAGGAGAAACTTGAATTTCAATTTCATAAAAATACTTGGAGGGAGTTAACTGAGGTGACATGGCCTTGTCACTCAATTAACTCAGTTAATTCAGGTTGGAGACACTTGAGTTAGTTTAGTTATGATTGATTACTAATTTCTAGCAATCAAGTTCAGTTAATTTGAGTTATTATAAGTTTAACTAGTTCTAACTGATTAAGAACTAGTGGAGGGTCCAGTAGTGGGGTGTAACTTTAATTGATCTTTTAGTTAACTCATCAATCAACCTAGAATAATTGATGCATGTAGATAACTTGAGTTACCTAGTTGAGATTGGAGTTCAAGGGTAGTGTACTATCAGTTGTATAATTTTCCAGGTTGTACAAGTGGTGCATGCATTCAGAGAAAGGCCTAAAGGAATTACACAATTCCCAATGGGAAATTTCCTTAATTAATAGGGGGCTAAGTCCTTATTGAATAATGAAAGGAAATAGGAGCTTGGGCAGGTAGAAAATTGGCTAGGTATTAGCCAAGATCAGTTTATGAAGTAGTGAGATAGATTATATTAGTGCAAAAGTTGTTCAGGTTTGCAAAAGCATTATATTTCTTCTCTATTTTCTGATTAATGCAATACAGATAGGAAGGGGTTTTGGGTTATTTCTTTCCACAAGATAAAATTTTGAGTATGTGTGTTGAATCTTGTCTGATGTTTATGTTGTGATTTTGTAATCAATTAATTGTTTTCCACTGATGAGTAGAGTAGATTCAAGTCTTTTGTTTTAGTCAATTACATAAGCAGTTTGAATCTAGAAAGAATTTCTAAATCTAGGACACATTATTAAGCTTCCTGGCCACCTTTGTGTTCCTTTAGGCGAGTGTGTCAAGCTGATTTGGGATGCGCACTAAAGTCAGTGCACATGACACTTTGGTGTGGGGAAAACTGTAGCCATACTACCAAAGTACTTTTATTGGACAAAACTCCAACATGATGTTAGAAAATATATCAAATCCTACACTACATGTGCCATCGCCAATCAAACCATCAAGAAGCAAGGCTTGTAAACTCCTCTACCTACTCCCAACCAACCTTGGGAATCCATCTCCATGAAATATCTGTATAAACTCCCTTTTACCAAGCATGTTAATGCCTATGTATTTGTGGTTGTGAACAGATTTCCTAAGATGTCTATATTGGTGGCCTGTAAGAAGAGTATCATAGAAGAGGACACTACTAAACTCTTATTTGATTGTGTACCACAGAACATTATAACAGATCATGATAGTAGGTTCCTAAGCACATTATGATCAAGCCTTTGGACAGTATTGGACACGAAGCTCACCAAGTCGTATGCATTCTATCCCCATACCGATGGCCAGACAAAGGTTGTCAACAGGATGATAGTGCATATACTCCACATGTACAAATATAACCATCCAAAAACCTGGGCTGAAATCCTTCCCTATGTGCAACACAACTATAATAGAGTTCTCCATAGCTCGATTAGTTGCAGTCCATTTCAAGTGGGTTTGGGATTTCAACCATTGTGTATGATTGATGTTGCCATGCCTCATGCGACTACATAGACAAAATCCACACATGTATGGTCCAAGGCTGATAAAGAAACTAGGTTTATTGAACACATCCACCAACAAGTTTGCGACATGTTGGAGAATTCCAATGCTAATTACAAGCGACGACATGATCAACATAGGGTGCCACATAAGTTTAGGGTGGGTGACAAAGTTTGGTTGCATTTACAGAAAGAACACCTTGCCGAAGCTCATCAGAAGATCCAACCACTATGATACAGGCCTTACACCATCACCAAGGTTGTGGATGACAACGCTTTTGAGCTCAGCATTCCCCCATTCCTTGGCCTGCACCCATTGTTCAATGTGGATTTCCTTCGACCATACTTTCCACCATTGTTGGACACATCAAACATTGCAAAACAACTAACACCAATAGATCTCAACCCATACTACATGGAACAAGCCACATCTGATCGGATTATGGACACACAGATCAAGCGCACTCACCAACAGAAAATCCAACTATATTGGGTTGTCAAAGCTAACCAACTCCTGCACCAAGACAAGTGACTCACCAAGGACCAAGTTCAGTAGTAATTTCCCCATGTCATGGAGACACTCAATGCAATGAGGACCATTGCTTCCTAAGGGGGGAGGAATGATCCAGTTGGATATTGGTGGTAACTTGCCTATTCCACTTGGACCCCCACCATTGTTTCTTTCAGTTTCCTTAATTGTAGCAAAGCTTACTATTTTTGGCAGTTTTTTGGGTCTTAAACTTTTGAAGCAGTTCTGGGGGCCTAAATGATTTTTTGGCCTCCTCTTAGAAATCTTTGAAATGAGGTATTATGATAGCCAAACGAAGATCATATGCCAAAGTTACGACCCCAGGAAGTTAGCATTCAAATTAACCGCAACGGGGCCCACAAAATTTTGGCGCTTCATCTCCTACAAATTTTTTTTGTATGTTTGGTAGGACCTTCTCATTTTCGATTTTTTACATGTCCGTTATTCACCCCATTTCCAAGGAGGGTAGCACAAGAATCGAACCCAAGATCTCCGGTTCGGTGAGACTTCTTTCCATGGCCATTGCCACTTGAGCTACCCCATGCGGACACATCATCTCCTACAATTAGTTTTTTGGATATTTAGAGTTTCTCATTTTTTCTTAATGATAAAAACACTTCCGAACCTCATGGTAACACAATTCAGAAAGCATGTAACTGCTACATCTCTTCTCAAAGATAAGCTACCATCACCTGAGCTAATTGATTTCCATTCCACATATAACAATTTTATGTAATTTATTGTTAATGAATTGAAATTTTATTTTCGTTGTTTTTATTCATATTTATATTTCATTCCGTTATTTCATAGATCTGAATCACATTACCAACTTTACCCACTATGAATTGTTAGATCTCAAACCCTAATCATCCCGGGTCAAATCTAGATCTGTTGCCACATCATTGTGGTAAGTATAGGTCACGTGCCATAGCACCCAAGGAAACTTGTAAGCATAGAAACTCACACAATTTAAAATGGGTGCATAGTCTAAGGTAATAATATTATATATGTCAAAATTGAACAGTAACCCAATGCCAAACCTAACATTGAACATTATCATTTACATAATCATATGATATAAGTCAATCCTAATGTAACTTGTACAATGACCAACATGATCAAGACTCATATAAAGACATGTAAGCATTATTTTTGGCGTCTTACATTATATATATAGATATATATAAAGTTATCTATCAATGAAATGTTACCTCCTTATTATATTATATACATTATAACGAAAATATGACAAATAATATAACATGTAGACTCCTAAGCATCCATATTAGAGTTAATTTTAGCATAAAGCTAAATAAGTTTATAATATAAAAAAAATGGGTGAGATGTTGATTTGTTGTAGAGATTCATTGATACTAGCCAAGTTTTCATATTTTTATATCTAACAAAAAATATATTATTCAACTAATTTTTTTATTAAAAAAATTATTATATATTAATTAAAATATATTATTGATATAAATATAGCACATTATATGAATTAAAATAAACAAATCATAAACATGAGACGTTTAAAATTTTCTCTATGTAACACATTTCAAGTTTTGTTTTATTTTGGCCACTTTAAATTTTCACAAGGTTATTTATTTATTACTCAAATGGTGAAAAAATGTTCAAGAAAATAAGGGATTCCATATTTTATATATGGAAATGAAGTATTTATGTGTTTATTTAATAATATTTCTTTTTAATTAATAAAGGAAAATTAGTTTTTAATTTTTTGTGTAAATTTTGTGATATTTTTAAATAAGAATGTAAATGAAAATATGAGATGGTTTTCACTAATTCTTTTTGTTAAAAAGATTAGATTATAATTAGGATTTTATTCTTTACAGATATATAGAATAACATAGTATTAAAAAGGCCAAAAATAACTATATATAAATTAAAAAGTAAATTGTTTTTTTTTTTTTCTTTTGTATGTTTGGTAAGAGTTTTTTTTTTCATCAACATCAAAATAGGGCAAGTTCCATCCATATCCATATGGTTAGGTGGCCTCAATCTACGAGAGGGAAACCTAATATGTTGGCCATGTAACGACATGATAAGGCATCTAGTAACAAAATGTGATAAGTCTAAGCATCCATGCCAAGTAAGTTTGATTGTCTTTGTACTCCCTGGAATCTAAATAACTATAAACATATTGGACATTATAGGACTGCTGCATACAATGAAAAGAAAGGCAGAGGGTCAGACACCAAGCTAATCATCTTCCATAGACTGGATAGGAGCAAGGTCCTTCATGCTGGAGCCAGGGAGCTCTGTTCGAGGGATGCATGGTATGTGTTTCTTAATACGGCTGAGGCGCTCATTTTGCTTCTATAACTGAAATTGAATTTTCTAAAATTCCTTGCTATAATCTGGAAACCCATGAGCAGTTGCAACCCCACCAGACGAAATTTGATTTAATGCTTTGGCCAGGAGGCTCTTCATCAAGCAATACAAGCGCATCATTTGCTTGAACTGAGTTGCCTTGCCTCTGGTATGACCCGGATCGAGCACTAATGTTTTCCTGCCATCCAAATCGATGTGCATAATCCCTACTTTTTTATTAAGCTCTTCTTCCCATTCCTCGATTAACTGACGAACCTAGGCTGAGGTGCCCTCATGATACGTTGTTGTTGCTTCATTGATGATGCTTGAAATAGACTTTCGACCTCGAGCTCTGTCACCGGAGGAGCTTGGCTGGTTACCCCCAGGGGATTCCTTGGAGCTTTTCCTTTGGTCGCGCGAGCTTTGGGCAACCTTGCCCTTTCCGAAGGTGGAACGAGGCATGATAATTTGGTACCTGCAATTACTTTGACTAACAAATAGAGACCTCGTAACCCACCCATATGGGAGCTTTAACCTAGAAACATGAAGCTTCCAGGGGTCGCCACAGAGCCAGGGACCTGCCACGAGAAATAGATGAGAGGCCGAAAACTGAACCAAACCCCAATTTAATCATCTGACACAAATAGATGATTGGCAAGAAAGAAACCCCTTGAACCAAACATGCAACCACTTCCTTTAGAGGAACCAGAAGACAAAATTGTAAGCTAAACCTTCCTCATACCAAATCCCTAGAGGTTTCGACTCAAAATTGTTGACATACATACAAGCAAAGAGACCCCTAAAGCGAGAAGACAATATAATACCAAACACCACAGACACATGAAGACAAGAAACAAAAGGAATCGCTTCCACTTTTGTATCCTCCACTTAGAAATCCACATATGCCACCTTTCGCAGTGACCAAGTTGCATTAGAACCTTTCAACCCAAAGGCCAACAGACATATATGACGAATCATATGGGCACGAATAGAGAAACAGTAAATATACCCTTGAGCCAGAGCTTGAAACAACTGCAACTAAACCCACACCCAAAGAAAATGCACTGACAGAACCTTTTTCAAGCCACCTTTCCTCACTGACAAGAGTCGAGGGAAACAAAGCTCACTATCAAGAAACTTACCACGGAAAACACAGATTATCCCATCCACACGTATACCTTTGCCACTCTCGAGAATGGCATTACTGTCAACTCACACCCAATAGAAAAATCCAAATTAATTTTAATAATTTAATTAAAAAATATATTAATTAAATCAAAATAAAATGTAATATAAATTAAAATAAACAAGATATTCTATATTTACATGTACGTATTTAAGTTTTATTTTATCTTATCTTTTTACATGTGGCAAGCTTACTTATACATATTATTAAAATGGAAAGTGAATTTTCGCATATTATTAAAATGATGACAAAATCGTTAATGAGAATCTATTACGCCAGTAGAAGTATATCATTATTATTGTTTTGGTAAGTAGAATTTTGAGGTTTGACATTTATGTTTTTTAATTTTATTTATTAAATATATTTAATTGTTATTTATTTGGGGATAATTAAATTTTAAAATTTTTGGTGAAATATATTTTTATTTAAATTTTTAATAAATTATTTGGTTTTTAAATATTGTAATAAGTTTATTTATACACTATAAAAATAAGTGGAAATCATATAAATTTTAAAGTTCGAGTGTAATAGATCATATTATTTTTTCATTTAACATTAAATTAAGTGAATGAAAATTTTTTTAAAAGATTACTTGTAAAGGCATTTGGTTGATATTTATGATTATAATGGGGGACAAAATTTATGTCTGAACAATTAGTGGAAATATTGTTAATAAGAATGGATTAAAGAAAATTATATTATTTTTTGGTAGGTATAGCATTTTGAGGTTTGACATTTATATTTTTTATTATTTATTTTTATTAAATACATTTAATTGTTATTTTATTTGGGAATCAATTCAAATTTTAAACATCTTGGATCCGGGTGTTAATACTGCCCTAAATGGCATTCATGCGCACTTAAGACGCATGAGGCCACCACCTGCTGCGCAGCGTGGAGCCCCAGAAACAGATTGGAGGCGGGAAGAAGATTATTATGACCTTGGCACGGTGCAGGACAACGCCATTAATGGCGAGCGAAGCCCGACGCGGTCTGTGGAGAGGTATTTACAGGCGACAATTCAGTAAATTTTTCATTATGCCTGCGACTGAAGAATACTCTGTTCGGTTTGTGGTGAGTTCGATGGGTGAGGTCGACAAGGAGCCCCGCCTCAGAGGGGAAATTCGAGCTGGTTCTGGCTCGAATTGGCAACCCTTCTACTCGTCCTGTGTTCTTCGCTCTGGAATTCCTTCAACAGTTTGGGGTAAGTGCTTCATTCGCGGTTATTTCAGTTTTTCAGGCTCTGTTTCTCGGTTTAGTGTTTCCATTGTCTTCTGTTCTGTTTCTCGATTCAGTTCGGGGTCCTTGGATGCTCTGAGGCACAATTCTGGTTTCCGCACTATCTCGTTGAAAGTCACAGTCATTGTTTGCACCATGAAGCGACCTAGGAAGCGTTCTCGCTCCGGGGAAAGACCTGGCAGCAGCAAACGACCCTCTGCTCGCCCTCAATCCACTCCTCTGCTCACCACCATCAACCTCACTTCTTCCCCTGAGGATCCTCCTGCAAGTAACCCCACTCGCCATCCGATACCCAACAGCGCTTTCCAATCCACCCACTTCAAATTTCAGAGCAACCTGAACCGCCCCTTGATTTCTGCCCAGATAACCATCTTGATGGTGGAGGAAATCAACCAGGTCTCTCCAATATCCTGCATAGACCCTAATTCTTCCAACAGCAGTGGCCATTCCTCTGCCCAATTCGCCATGGCTGCAAAGAAGGAGGATGTTCCAGTGATACAGGTCGACTCGCCTTCTCCAATTCCTCCCCTGAGTGACTGCATCAACCTCTTCCTGGACCCCGATGCTGGCAACACTGACAAAGACCAGGAAGGCAACGTGGAGCATGACAAAGAGGCGCTCAGCCACGATGACGCGTGTCAGCAAGATGAGGAGACACAGGGGGAAGAGGACAGCTGAATAGTTAGCACTTGTGTTTGTACTTTTTGGTTTTTTGGAAGCCTACTTTGGGTGCTGGCTCGGTTTTGAGAATTTCCAGCTTCGGCGAAAGCAATTGTCTTGGTCTCAGTACTCTCTCTCCCAGTTTCTCAGTATTCTCAGTACTCTCTTTCTCTGTTTCTTTGTAATGCCAATGAATTTGGCAGTTTGTTCAGTCTATCTGGTTGTTAGCTTGGATGAAATCCCCAGCTCTTCTACTATGGGGAATTTTTGTAACATATGTGATGAGCAGGTTTCTGTAGCTGCCCCCTACTGTAATTTTATGTTTACCAGTTAATAGAAATAGCATAGTCTTCTACCGAGAAAAAAAAAAAAATCAAATTTTAAACAATTTTGGCGAAATATATTTTTATTTAAATTCTTTAATTAAATGATTTGGTTTTAAATATTTAATAAGTTTATTTTATACATTATAAGTAATGTGGAAATTATTAAATAAAGTTTATTAAGTTAGTGAAATGAGATCATATTATTTTTACATTAAACAATTAATTTAAGTGAATGAACACTTTTTTTAGATTACTTGACAATACATCTTTATTGATATTTATGATTATAATTAGGGACAAAATTTAAGTCTTGAACAACTTTAGTAAAATAGACACCTCTACTTAAAATTCCTTAACAATTCACAACTTTATTGATTATATTTTTTCCTAAATTGGAAAATAGTGTACTCACCCCTATAAAGTATACTCACCACATATTGATAAGACAAAAATAAATTTAATACTAAGGAGAAATTTATTACATATAATTATTTGAATATTATAATAAAATTATTTTATTTTATTGTATTAAATACTTTAATAACATATATTTGGAAAAAAGAGGGGATAAAAAAAAGGCATAATTAAGTCTATTTTAACTGCATGTTTTTCTTTTGTTGCTTGTAAATGCATTTGTGTTCATATTTATGAGTATACTTGGAACCAAATCTAAGTTTCAAAAATACTTTTATTCAATACTACTTAATAAATCATAATTTTATTATTATAGATAACAAATACTTACAAATTGGAAAAGAATATCAAAACATATAATATCAAAACATTATTTATAAGTATTTGTATAAGTATTTATGATTATAATTGTAAACTAAGTTTAACTTTCTAAAAACTTTGAAATAGAAAATAGCTATTAAAAACTTTTAATTATTTATAATTATTAATATAAATATTTTTTAAATGGTTATATATATAATAATATATTGGGGCAAATAAAGAATAAAACAACTAAAATAAATTAATATAAATATAATACTCTTATAAATAAATATATATATATATATATATAATATATATTCAAATGGTTATATATATATAAATGGGGCAATATAAAGCAATAAAACAACTAAAATAAAAGAATATAAATAAATACATATATAATATATATATATATTGATTTTTATTATAAATTTTTAAAATATTTTAAAATAATTATTAAGACTACCAACCGAGTAGAATAATCAAACAAAAATTAATATAAAATTAAATTATCTGATAACTTTTAAATTATATTAATAAAAAAGATATTGTAATTTTATTTAAAATAAATATTTAAGTTTTCTCCATAGCATGTTTATATAGTTTCAATGGGCCTAATAGTTAAGAGCATGTGTTTCCTCCTAAGAAGTTATAGGTTTAAAAGCAGAGGGGGTAGAGTATGTATGCCTCGGTAGACTTAGCAGTCAAATCCCTGTGTGGAGGTGGTGGGTCCTTTGTCCCATAAACAAGTGGATCTCATACACCAATTTGGTGTCTAGCTTGGGTGTGACCTTAAAAATAGATATTATGATTTGACATCTCATTCAAATCAAATATAAATTTTAAATAAATATTTTGATTTACAATTTTATATAATAATATTTAATTTTTTAAAATCGTATATAAAATAAAATTATTTTAATATATATTTAAATATTTAAAAAAATATATTAATAATTGTTGCTACCAAGTGATCTTCATATCATTTAATATCGAAAGTAGGAAGTTAAAATTAATTTAGGGTGATTCATTTCTTTGACTGCAAAGATATCCAGAGATTAAAAATTGGAGAGCAATGTGAGACATCATGAGACATATTTGACTTAGCATCACCATGATGTAAGAGTGACCACTTATTGCATCATTGTCTTAAAGGCTTGGTTAGGTATATATTATAAAACATATAAATCACCCCACCTTTGACTTCACACATGGAGAAAGTGGGGAAGGTTAATTTTATAACATAAGCCAACTCACCTTACAAACTTTAATATAAATTTTCTCAACTTAGACGACATGATTTTTTTTTATCATTTGCTACACAAATTTCCTTAAACTTGGACTCCTTGAACCTCCAAACATTCTTTTAAAATATTAAAAGAAAATGTGTGATGTCACTTTCACATGAGAATGAAGCACCCAGTGGCATAAAAGTTCTCTCAACATGGAAGCCTGAGCACAATGTTTTTGGATTGGATTGCATGGTAGGGACAACTAGTTATGTCCCTCACCATCATTACCATCTCTAAATTCCTAAGCATAAACCACTATTTAAAGCTAATTTTGTATTGTTGCCTTCTACTTTTGGTTTGGTTGGGCCAAGTTTAGATGTTTTACTTTACATTTCGTGGAATTGTGGCGTTTTGATAGAATGGTAGTCTTTCAAACTTTTCAATAGTTACTAAGACTTGAGATCGTATATTCGAATATATGTAATTTAGTGGTTTTGTTTAATTAGGCACGATGTGTTTCTATGTAATTTAGTGGGTTTTTTTGAGTAGGCACGATGTCTAAAAAATTTTAGATGAAAGATATATGTCATCTTTTTTAAATATATTTTATAATAAAAATTCATTCATTTTAAACCTGGTCTTTATATTTAATTTACTATAATAATTTTTGAAAATATAGTTTGAAAAAATTGATGTCATTTTTTTAAATGTATTATTTTTCTTAAAAAGTCACAAAAATAACATATTTGTTTAAAATGTTAAGTTAATTAAAAAACGTAACTATATATTATATCAAATACCACATAGTTTTTGTATTTAAACTTTTGTGATCCATAATGAATTAAATAAAGTCTTTCAGTAGAAATCACATGAAAAAAAAATTTGGTGACACTTTCGAACTAACAAGTGTGTTTCATCATCAAGACCAATCAAGACTAGATGAAGAGACAAATCATGGCAAAGGCTTAAATAGAAAGCAAATATATAAATTAATGAAAATGTATAAATTAATAAAAAAAAACTTATAATTGTTAGATATTGGTAAAAACAACTCATATGTAACAATAAATATTTTGGATTTTTTTAAGATAAATAATTTCTTCTTCATAATAATATAATATAATATAATAACCATTATAATTTACATTTTAATCTAATAATAAATAATTAAAATTTCAATTACTATTTTCATATTAATAAAATTTATAATATTTTAAATATAAATTTAATAGAATATCATCATATCTCCACTCCATATCTAAACTTTGACCAATAAAATTATTGTAAATTCATTTTAACTTAAATTTTATTTTTTAACCCTTTTTTTATTACACATTAAATTTTCAATTTTATTCATTAATGTATATATGCAAATTTCCTCGCTTCATATAATAATTACAGGGAAACGGCTTTCATCGTGGGAAATCCGACCACGGTATTGAATATTTATTTAATTCCCATAAATCAGTTTTGAAAATTAAATATAATATTTTTCCAAAAAGGCGAAGATCCGCTTTTCATAATATTACTTGTTTTTAACCAAAACACTTTTTAACATTTCGGCGTGCTGGTTGGATAGTGAAAACCGCCGCACGCCCAAATAAAATAATTTAAAATGCTTGGTTATTGTCAACCATGGTTACATCCATGATCCAGCATCAAGGGAATGTAACTACACACGCCGGGCAGATATAGCTGTCCGAAGTCCGGTGGGAAAGTTCGTCCGGCCAGCAGTGGGCAGTCAGTTGCAGAGTCATTTGTCGGATCTTTGTTCTCCGTACTCGTCCAGCTTTACACTCCACGACACATCAACATCATCATCGTCATCATGACAATGACTGGCAGGGTTCATCATCATGAAATTAACGAAATTCGGCAGTTCCAGCCACCGTCTACTGCCGGTCACCACTGCCACCTCGAGAACGACCCACTACCTGAAAGACGTCAAGCACATAACACGAATATACTCACATTGATTATGGGCACATATGGTAATAAAGTGTGTTGGCCCCATCACACATGATTACTTCTGTAAGGACGAAGGTCAAACCAGATAAAAATTATTGAATTTAAAAATACTAAAATAGTTTTCTTATAAAAATACTAAAATAGGTTTTTATTAAAATTAGATAATTAAATATTTGGTTTGATTGATTGATTTATTTTTCTTCTGTGAATTTTGTCCGAAATTTAATACAGATTTTTTGGAATCTTAAATTTTAATTATATAATCTGTAAAATTCAAATACAGATAATTTAATGAATGATAAATTATTTATGGTTTTTGGTTTTTTGGTCAATTTGGTTCAAAATTAAATATTTTTTTGGAATCTTAATTTTAATTATATAATTTGTAAAAGTCAAATATTCTAATTTAATAGAGTGATAAACCTATTTATGCATTAATTTTTTTAAATAATTAAAATTCATTATCTCACTAAAAAATTATCATCACATTTCTAAAAATAGACAAAAAAAAGTTTTTAATATTACAAATTGTTCCATTAATTATTTTCAATATAATATGAAAATTATTTATTTTAATGAGAATTGGATGGAAACATTGAAACGAGTAGATTTTAATCATTTGACATAATGCATGTTTTGTTGAATATAAATTACATATGGAGTGGTATCATGTCAATCTATTCTGATATAATTTTGTAAATGTATATTATTAGTAAGAATGTTGATTATTTGCAAAAAAAACAACAACAATATATTTTGGATGTGTACTTATATTACCAAGATATGTCATTTTTTATTTATAAGTTTGATGATAAAATTGGTAGTAATATTGAAAAAATGAAAAAAAAAATCATTAAATTATTAAATTTCTCTTAAAACATTATCTATTTTAATAATAAAAAATAAATATATAATAAATACTGCAGAGTACAGAAAGTAACTTAAAAAACAAGTTCAAAGAGTATAGAAAGTAACTTAAAAAAAGAAGTTCAAAGATACTTGTGATAGAAAATAGAGAGCGCTAGAGATTGTTCACACAACACAAATCACACACTCTGTCTTTTATTGATCTCATGGGTTACATATTTATAGTATCTAAATCACTCACAATGACACATATAGATAGCTATTACAACTGACACATAGGAAACTGACTACTTCTAGATCAACACCTAGGGGCTCACAATGACAACTCACTCATTACATGGAAGCATTACTTCCGACACCCTTAATGCTTACATGTAGAAAACATAAAAAAACCCACGTTACAACAATAAATAAAACTTTGTCAGATTTGTCTGATATGGTCATCATTAGCACCCACATCCACTCTGGAATCTCGCAAACATCGCTCTTTTACCACCACATCTTTGAGCTATCACTTGACCTCCATTTAAAACGCAACTATCTCTCACCATTGTTGATGAACTTTGTAGAATTGACACATCTCAACCTCCCAGAGTGCAACAAGTCAGTCTCGATACTGAACCATCCTATGGAACTGCCACCATTTGTGAATCCACAACCTTTCGAAGCCTTCATTAGTTATCTAGGATAACATTCTGGATACAGAATGTCCTCCACAGACAATTCTACAACTTGACCTTATAAAATAACCTGTACTGACACTCCCGGAGCATGATGGGTCACACCAGCTTGACCTTATTAAGAATTACCTGTAACCAATGCTCCCGGAGCACAACGGGTCACATTAGTATGTTCAATAGCTGGTTTTTTCTTTGTGGTTCTACATCATTTGATTTTTTACCAACAACTCATTTTTACCATTAAAATTTCTACCAACAACCTCTTCTTCGTTTTTTGCCTTTTTTTTCCTCCTTCTAACTTTTGGACAAACCATTATAAAAAAATCAAACTAACACCAACAAATACTTCTATGGAGAAAGAGATTGGAATGTTAAGATCCCAAATAAGATATATGTCAAAATAACATGCCCCGTCACATGACAATTGTTTATCTTTTGAAATCCACATTTGAGCTCTAATAAAAAAGGATTTCAACGAACCTGACCTATCAAGGATTTTCAAAATTGGGCATGCCACTGGAAACTTATGAGGACAATCCCTATCATCATATTAAAAAAAAACTGACGTCACAATTGTTGATTTGGGGTAGCACTGGATGTGTTCTAACCATGAAAATTGGCAGAGAGGCTAAAGCACATGAGATCTCCAAGACCCAGAAATGGTTTGGACAAATTGTACCCAGTTTAGGAGATATTAAAATAATTAATATTTTTAATGGAGTTCCTAAGTCTAAACTTAGGAAAAATAAAATATTAATGGTTATTAATATAAAAGTGGGTTAGAAGGTTACAAAAGTCATGGATCAAGCCAAATCTAATCTTAACCGTTGACTAGAGATTTAATCTCAGTCGTTGAAAGACCAACAAGAAAAATTATAAGAGGAGGCTTGAGGGTCAGTTGGAGAATACACTAGAGTGATCAGTCATTCGATTTGCTAAAGTGGGGTTGCTACGCAAAGTTGAATAAGTGATCAACAACGAGGGGCGAAGAGGCAAAGACAGTTCCAAGAGACCAACGCAGAAGCAGAGAGCGAGAGGCAGCAGCCAGTTCAGGCCACGCAGAGCCCAATAGAGAGTGCAGAGGCTAGAGGAACTGTGTCATCCATGCAGAGGCTGCAGGAGTGATGCAAAGGGTCCCAGAGGCTGCATAGTGCCTCAGAGGGTTGATGCAGAGAGGTTTGAGGTTGATGCAAGACAGCAGGAGGCTGACGCAGAGGCCAGAAGGGCCAACGCAGAGCTTCAGAGACACTGGAGAGGGTTTCGTGGGATAGGTTTTCTGAATACCTATTTTCGAATATAGAGGTATTGCTACTGTATATTTTTTCTCTATCGGGTGAGATAGTTAGGAACCCAATTTTACTCAAGGAAATGTTGCATAATAATAAACCCTCATAATGGTTCCACCGATTTTCCCACAATGGGGTTTTCCATAGACATTTGTGCAAAAATAACAGTGTCACTTGTCTGCTTGTTTTCTTTCAGTTGATGATCTGTAGATGTTGTGACAGTATTGTGTTTATTTCAGTATTTAAATGTTTTAAATAACTTTTTTAGAATTTATAAGTATAAGAAATAAAGTAGTAGAATACAGATTAATTTTCTCATGGATAGACTTAGAAAATTCAACATGGTATCTAAGGGCGGTTGCATATCACAGGAAAATTGAAGGCATTAGCTTAGCAAAGCATTTGCAGCAGATTCAACTATCCTGAGTGACAAAGTTGATCCTTGCAGAAAGCGACAGAGGAAGGGTTGACGCAGAGGGACTGCATCATTAGTCCAGGCCTAAGAGAGGCCAAGGCAGACGCTGAGGAGGGAAAAAACAAGTTCATGTAGATCCACGTAGAGGCTAGGATTGCTGACGCAGTTGGATGAAGGAGCTGTTTTTTCGGTGTTGGGATTGCGCAGAGCCAGAGGCTCAATCCTTCAGTTGTTGGGGTGAAGAAAGTTGTGGGCAATTTGCGGGAGTGAAGCTGGTGGGGTACTATGGTCAGAATAGTACCTAACAGGTCAAAACCAAGGTAGAGGGAGTTACTGTCGAGGCAAATTTCTAGCCAAGGAATTCGGATCAGTGTTGCAGTTGCACAAATGATTAGAGAGGGGCAACTTGATGGTTGGTAGAAGGATTTATAGGAGGGAAATTGGGATTCAGAGGGAGTCCAGAAGAGAACTTCTAGACGGGAAGTAGAGAGACTCGGAGGAGTCGAACCAAGAACTTCCAGACAGGAAGTAGAGAGACTCAATAAGAGTCAAACCAAGAACTTCCACGAAGGAAGTAGAGAGACTCGGAGGAGTCAAAAGAGAAGAGAAGAGAGATGGTCGTGAATGGGCTGAGGGATCAGGATAGGTTGGACCAAGCATCCAACTTTGTGGTCTAGAAGGCCAAGATCGTGTCCATTCTAAACAAACATCACATCAAGGGCTTTTCCTTGAGAGTAATAGCTATCTCAGTTGACCCTGTATCTAATGAAAGGTGCGAGGAGGCAATGGACAAGGCAAAATGCATCATCCTTGATGGGGTCAAGGATCATGTGGTCCAACATATTGTTGAGAAGGAGACAACAGAGAAAATGTGGGATAACTTGAAGACGTTGTACCAACATACTTATGTGCAGAGGAAGATGCTACTTCAGAATCAACGACGGTCATACTAGATGCAGAAGGGGGAGTAGATAGATCACTTCCTCGATTAGTTGAAGGAGATTTGGGACCAACTGACTTCCATAGGGATGACACCGTATGAGGAGATGTTGGTGAAGACTGCACTTAATGCAATCTCCGAGGAGTGGGAGACATTTGTTCAGAGCATACTGGGTAGGGTAGATTTTCCAGATTGGGAAGAATTGTGGGTAGCTCTTCGCCAAGAGGAGATTAGGTGGTTGAGTAAGATAGGAAGTAGTAGCAAAGGAGTTTGGATCAAGAAGGAAGAGGAAGAGGATGCAGCTCTGGCATATGCGGGAAAGCAAGAGAAGAGGAAGAAGAAGGACCTCTCCAAGGCCAAGTGCTTCCACTGTGGGAAATTTGGTCATTATGCGAACCAGTGTCCGAGGAAGAAGAATAAAGGAGAGGCGTTTGGCTCTAAGGTAGTGCCAACAAAGGTAGAGAAAGAAGTCAAGGAGGATGAAAATTATGCCATGAGTGCTCATGTAACTCTAAAGAAGAGGTGGGGAGGCATCGAGTTGTAGTTAGGAAGACTACAGGTGATGAGGGGCAGGATCCTTGAGGTACCCAGCCTCTTGGATTATAACTAGTGACGGGAGCCCCAAAGAGAGAGTAGCAGGACTGGCAGATGTCGATAGAAACAAATGCAGATGAAGTGACAGAGAGTGTTACAGTGCAGGAGTCCCCAGGCAGCCTGCAATAGTGCCAAAAGCACGAGAGTGTTGAAATGGTGCAGGATGGCACAAAGAGGTTTGCAACGGTGTGAGATGCAGGGAGTTGTTGCAGCGACACAGAGGTCAGTAGAGGGAGCACTTGTCAGTGGCAGAGGGAGCTTCAACATCGAGAGTGTTTCTAGCCTAACAGGGATGTCAGAAGTTGGGTGGATCAATTACTTACTTCTCAGTAACTGAGTTGCAGTGCAATAGCAATATATAGTAGCACGATGTAGCATGATGAGAGGGGGATGCAGTGCAGATGTAGTGTTAGGAGGATGGACTAGCAGCAGCATGGATGTAGAGGGAGTTGTCGTACGGATGTAGCAGTGGCAGTGGTAGGGCCATGGGTAGCAGTATATGATGCAACAGTGCAGAGGATGTTGGGTGGGGAGGCCTAGCATCAACATAGGTACTAGTGCCAGATAATCATAGTGATGCTCAGTGAGGAGTATTACTATAGCACAATCCTCGCTAAGAGGGAGCGTTGATTTGGGGTAGCATCAGATGTGCTCTAGCCATGAAAATTGGTGGAGAGGCTAAAGAACATGAGATATCCAAGACCTAGAAATGGTTTGGATAGATTGTACCTGGTTTGGGAGATATTAAAATAATTAATATTTTTAATGGAGTTCCTAAGTCTAAACTTAGGAAAAATAAAATATTAATGGGTATTAATATAAAACAGGGTTAGAAGGTTCCAAAAGTCATGGATCAAGCCAAATATAATCTTAGCTGTTGATTAGAGATTTAATCTCGGCTGTGGAAGGACCATCATGAAAAGTATAAGAGGAGGCTTGAGGGTCAGTTGGAGAATACACCAGAGTGATCAGTCATTCAATTTGCTAGAGTGGGGTTGCTACGCAAAGTCGAACCAGTGATCAGCAGAGAGGGGCAGTGAGTACTGGGTAGAGAGGCTGAGAGAATGCCAAGAGACCAACGCAGAAGCAGAGAGCGAGAGGCAGCAGCTAGTTCAGGCCACACAGAGCCCAACAAAGACAACGCAGAGGCCAGAGGGACTGTGTCATCCACGCAGAGGTTGCAAGAGTGACAAAGAGGGTCCCAGAGGTTGCACAGTGCCTCAAAGGGTTGACATGGAGAGGTTTGAGGCTGACGTAGGGCAACATGAGGCTGACACAGAGACCAAAAGAGACAACACATAGCTTCAGAGACACTGGAGAGGGTTTCTTGGGACAAATTTTTTGAATACCTGTTTCCAAATAAGAGGTATTACTGTTGTGTATTTTTTCTCTGTTAGGTGAGCCAGTTAGGCACCTAGTTGTACTTAAGGAAATATTGCATAATAATAAACCCTCAGAATAACTGCACTAGTTTTCTCGTATTGGGCTTTTCAGGGGACATTTGTCCAAAAATAACAGTGTCACTTGTGTGTTTGTTTTCTTTCAACTGATGATCTGTAGATGTTGTGACTGTATTGTGTTTATTTCGGTATTTAAATGTTTTAAATAACTTGTTTAGAAATTACAAGTGGAAGAAATAAACCAGCAGAATACAGATTAATTTTCTAATGGATAGACTTAGAAAATTCAACAACAATCACCGTATAGTGTTCGTTGAAGGGCCACAACATGTGGTGGAAATTTGTGGTAGGGCTGGACATGGCTCCATTAATCCAATGTTTGCAACCAAACAAGAAGAACAACACTGTATTGGCCCTTGAAAATGATATCTTAGGTATAGAAGCTAAAATTTTGGCTTCTTGTTCTCGAATCCTCGCTCTGACATTCACATTTGTATCACTCAAATTTATCAATGGACAATTAGGGCATTGAAAAGCAACACCATTCAATTGAAGTCCTCAGAATGGAAATGCACGATGACACAATTCACAAAATCAGAGGCAATACTATCGAGGGAGTTCTTTACATGTACATGGGAAATGGCGATGCAAGTTACACCGAGAATTTTGATAGACAACAACACGTTTTCCAGATGTTGTTGTAGTCGTTGTTTGAGGCCACCATCGAGAAGCTCATATTTCCCCGAGAGGGCCCTCACAAAATCACAAATCTGGGTTGTGTAACTGGTACTAACACTGTAGCAGATGTCTGGATGATTCTAGTTGACGGATCTCAATGGTGTGTCTCGACTGCATACACTCGACTCAAAACAAACGAACATATCCGTTCTACAAAGAAAAATGGTGATAGATGCACAAAACACAAACCAAATAGTATTAAAACCCTTGATGCCTCCTCAAATATTAATAGACCTTTCAGATTTCAACAGTTGTCAACAAAAATATCCCAACAAGGAACTCGACAGCTCAATACTAGGAGAAAAAACAACACACAAGTGATGGAAACCATCCTGTAAGTGCTTGTTCCTGAAGAGACTGTGTACAGTGCAATGTATCTGAGTTTGAAACGAGAAACAAGGTGATTCCAACCAATTCTAATGCACACTCCACACAAAAACTTTACAAAGACTTACAAATCTAACAACCACTCACAAAACAACATTCCTACTCTAACCTATTTACATAGCAATAAAATTCAAGGCTCTCTCATCTTCCTAGCCCTCCCTTAAGGGAGTCAAGCCAGAACATGCTTTAATACCATGATAGAAAATAGAGAGAGAGCTAGAGATTGTTCACACAGCACAAATCACACACTCTGTCTTTTATTGATCTCAAGGGTTACATATTTATAATATCTAGATCATTGACAATGACACATCTAGATAGCTATTACAACTCACAATGACAACTCACTCATTACATGGAAGCATTAATTCCAACAACTTGCTCACGAAAAATAGATACAAAATAAATAAATTCACTGCGGTTACTTTTCTATTGATGACAAAAGTTGCACAAGCTCTGGTAAAAACTTGCAAGGGTTTATAACTGGATTTGCAACAAGATTTTCAACTTATGAAGCTTGCTAAAGCACATTCACACAAAATTACCTATAGGAAATTTAATTTACTATAGCAAAGCACATTGACATAAATATCTTCTTTGCCTTTTTTCTTCCATGAAACCACAAACTTGGCCCATACAATAGTAGCATGAGCTAAAACTATGGTGTCATTTCCAAACCCCACACAATAGAGATTTATGTTAAAAAAAATTACAATTTATAGCATACCATTGAGAAAATGAACAAAGTTATATCATTATATACATATAATGCATTTTTTTAAAAGCCTTCTTGCTATTGTCATACAATTTAATGTATATACAAATGCCATTTTTCTTTTAATAACCACATATCATAAATTAACTATTTTTTACATCTCAGATTGAATTTTGAAAGAGTTTATAATGTCTTTCAATATGGCTTTGATTTCAGTGGGGGTATAACATTCAATACTAGACTCTGGTAGATGATTACATAGTACAAAAGGAAATGCATTCTTTCTTCAAGAGAACATTTTTTCTATTTCACTGAAAATATTCATACTACATTTCAAAGGTGTGCGATAACAATCTAAAATGCATCTATTATTATTTTTGGCTTTTCAACAAAGTCCTAATTCAAAGGAAAGTGGTTGCAGGAGTTGGAATTTGTAATTGTAGGCTGGGTGCCATGGAATCATGATACTTTCTAGCTTGTTAATAATTTCATTGCATCACATGGAAAGGGCTAGTATGTTTAGTGGGCTCGTGATGCTAGCCTAGATGCTTATGATTCTTGCATTAGGTTTTTCCTATATCAAAGGAGGGAGGGTTGGAGAGGAATTTGTAGTAGTATAATGTAGTGATGGGGAGGGTGATCAGAGCAGAGAGGAAGGGAGCAGGGTCAGTGTTCAGATCCCACACACACCATAGGAAGGGACTTGTTGCGAAAGGGTGATCAAAACAGATAGTAAGGGAGTGGGCTTGGTGTTCAAATCCCACACACACCACAGGAAGGGACCTTCTAGCTTTCGAAGCCTTGACTAAGAAGAGTGCAATAACTACATCAAGGGCATTGTCTCTGATGTCATCCATGACCCAGGGTGGGGTGCCCCACTGTTGGTCACTTTAATTGCTTATTAATTCAAACAACTAAGTGTTACATAAATTTTTAACCTAGGGAAGTCTGTTTATTTCAAAGGAAACTACACACTATATGTGCTCAATCTCAAAAGCAGTAAAAGTTGTAGTAATAAATATACTAATCACACCTTGCCTTAAGAAAACTGAAGCTCTCCTCTGAGTTACAACAAAAATGATCTATTGCAGAAAATTATCAAAGAATCCTTGATTACATTAAAAAGAACAATCTAGTAAAAGAAATCAATCTACAAAGGAAGGGACTAGCTATGCTGTAACAGAGAATAGGACCCTATTCCCTAAGAAGGAATCTTCAGCACTTGTTTCTGATTACTATGCTCACCAACTCACTCTGTAAACTCAATTACCAATAAAGTAGTCACTGATTAACTGTGAATGAATTCAAGAAAGTAATGCAACAATCAATTGGAAAAAAAAGTTTCAGAAATAACGCATAAGAAATATTTAGTAAACAAAACTTAACAAGGTATGAATAGAAAACACGCTTAACACACTACAGGAATGTAATGGGTGAATCTTGTGATGAAGGTGGGCCCTGTCCTTCTCACAAGATTCCCTAGAAAAAGGAATTAGAAAGGTATGTTCAGAACAATATTTTATTCATCTGTCAATGTATCATATTACAAAAAATTCCAGCTCTTTTCCTTCAGCTAGACCTTCCCGCAGTCTGTCCGTAGTCCCCCTAATGTAGATGTCTCCTCTTTTTAAAGAGGAGACATCTATTACAATTGATTACATTATAAATCCTATCTTTAACCCAATATGCCAAAATAGGGTAATCAGTTCTTCCATTAACAAAATGCTGTTACAATGGTTATGGTAATGCTGACTTTGGAATGTAGTCATTACAGCCAGTGTAGCAGCTCCTTCGATGATCTCCTTTTGTTTTTGCCGAATCTAAAATGCAAATCATGGGTTGTTTCAGCAACGAGATTTGCGCACTGTTCTAACTGTTTTAGCAACATAAACTGTAATGATAACCTTGCAGTCTTAAGACTGTTTCATCAACGTAGACTACAATGATAAACTATTTCAGAAACTACCCGATTCAACGATTAACTATGAAGGTAATGTAATTATATGTAAAATAAATTAAACGTATAGTAATGAGATGAAATATTGTATACCTTCGGAAAAATGGATTAAAGTAATAACATGGACTTTAAATACGGGTTGGAAAAGGATGACATAATAGCAAAATATATGATCAAAAAGGGACAATGTAGGGTCCTAACATCCCCCCCAACTGAAAGGGTTGCATGTCCTCATGCAACTTTACTCTGAATCTGAGTCTGGGTACTGGGCCTTGGAGTGCAAATTACTTAGGCAGTAACTATAGAAGGTACTGTCAGCGAGATCTCTGAAGCTGTGAACATTCTGTAACCTCTGCCATGCTGCTGCTTCCTCCTTTTTGGACAACCTGTAATGAGCCCTATACTCTTGTGTTGGCATCCACAGAAGAGGGAAATGAAAATGATAGCCTACCCATTTTTCAGCACACTGCTGAACACATTTAACATTGTCAGGTACCCGTGAAATTGTTGCTTCAAAATTGGGAGGACTGAAGGGATGATATTCCTGCCTCTCCTTAGAAGATTGTTTCTAAAATAAGTTGTTTGCTTTTAAGGCAAGAGCTCCCTTAGCTTTAACATAATGTTGGCATTCTTCTAACACTGCTACTTGTAGCTGTCTGATGTGTTCACCCATTCCTGGTTCCTTCAAAAACTAACGATATTCAACAACAAAAATGGCAGAATTCTGTGGCTAGGATTGAATCCACATAAGACGATTGTCTTCATTATGCCTCATTGAAAGAAAGGAATTCTGCCACGTGAGCTGATTAGCAAGGAAAGAGACAAAGGCCCTGATCTGAACATGACCAACCAAAGGGTTCAGATTGAGATTCCTATCCTTAAGGATGGCTTCATTATGGAGATACAATTCACAAAGTAAATTTTGTTCACTGGTAGATGCTTCTGTGAAATTTTTCACAAACTATTCAGGTCCAGATACCTCATGAGGTCTCCCATCTCTAATTTCTTTTATTTGAAAGAACGCCAAGCATTCTACAAGAAAAAGAGAGTAATTGGAGGATGGTTTCCTGGTGGCTAATAATCTTTGAAGCAAATCAAACATGAGGAGCAATCTAGTTTTTAGTTGTTTATTCTCCTTCTTCTGGGTACGAGAGTGTTGGAGTACCTATTCCAAAACTTCCCAGTTTGAATATATATGATTTTTCCACAATGATTTATGCTCCTGCAAGATCCTATCTTGCGACATAACATATTCTTTCTTCCATTTATCCATTTATGCTTGAGTGCTGCTGGTCTGAGTAAAAACAGTCTTTGTAGGCCGAGGTTCAGTCTGAGTAAACACAGTTTTTGTAGATCGAGGTATAGGACTTTCAGTTTTAACAGTCAC
>APFE030436534.1:0-26078 GCA_000404065.3 Pinus taeda | reverse complement strand
TTGAGATCCAGTGGGAAATCTATGTGTATATGTGTTTTATGGGTTATGCTCTCGCATTTTTATTTTCTTGTGATTTAGAATTCGTATGCAGGTAATTTCTGTACGGGGTTAAAACCTACAATAACATGCCCACACCCATAAGACATCGGTGGGGATAAAGTAATCAAATTGAAGAGTTTTTTTGCTCCAATAGAAGTATTAAAATTGACTTTTCTTGTTTGTGTGGGTGAAATAATTATTTTATGTTTGATTTTTTGGGTTTTATGTCATTTCTTTAGTGTTGATACTCTAGTGATAAATCTCAATTTCTATAAAATGGTTCTATTTATTAATTTTATTAGAAAATAGATTAATTTGGTGGTTGGATATAAAAATATCAAATGTATTGCTACCATGCATTTGATGAGTTTGAGACATTTATACTTCAACAACTAGGTTTGGGCCTTTGAAAATGCATGCCCATACATTATTATTACTTGAAATGTTAAAATTCTCCCAAATTCCTACTTAAAATTGGATTTAAATTTATTTCATTTTCTATAAGGTCCTCCTTCAATGCAACTCATTATGTTGAATGTTCAGATAGATTGTTTTATTAAAAGAAGAATAATCAAATCTATTGAATTAAACCTGAGCAACTCATATGTGTGGAACACCACCTGAGACTCTCTTTGCCTCTGCTATTACAATCATTACATGAGAAATATATAACTTACACACAATTAGGGAATTTGAAACAACACCCTAGAAATCAGGAACAAACTCCTAATTTAAGGTTGGGTTGAACCGTGACTCCATTAATACATTTCATCATTAATCTCAACATGTTTCTCTTCAAAATACATTATAGTTAATTAGTTTGACCAAGTACCCGAAATATTTTTTAGAATGGTTCAACATGATTTGTAAAATATTTATATTATATAAAGTAATTGCACCAAATCATTGACTAATTCAATTGTAAAAATGTGCACAATTAAATATGTTTGAGATTTTTGAAGTAATATAAAAGATGTATGGTTATAATATTACTTAATTAAATAATGCTTTATGATCAAGATAGAGCTAAAAATTTCAAATCAAACTTATATTAATAAAAAGTTATTTTTTGTTGATGATGATGATGATGATGATGATGGTTAACGTCCACTGAGACCAAATTGGTCTATCGGACCTATAATTTCCTAATTTCTAATTGTCTGACTCCTTGTCTTTCTTGGCGAGATTGGTGGTGTAGCTTTCTTTTTCTTCTCTATGGTCTTCCAACTTCCTTTATCTTGCATCTCCTTCATCTCTTCTGGTTCTCGGGACATTGGTGTCTTAGCTTCGCGATCTATTGTGTTCGTCCTTTTGGATATAGTTGGAGAATGCGCGTTATTTGGAACCTCATAACTGTCGATGCTTGAGGGGTTGTTGAATTCACCTTTTTGTTGTTGGGCGGGGCTTTCCCCCTGCTTGTCTTGAGAGTTGTTTCTATCTTGCCCGATTTCTTGTAATTCGGAGTTTTCTGGAGAGTATTCTTCTTGCGTGACAGTGTAGTGTTCTTTTTGTGCTCCTTCCCACCATGTAGATCTGTGGTGAGTTTCTCTAGCAAAATTTTTCTCGGAGGCTTTTGGGCAATTTTTGGCTAGGTGGCCTGTCTCAAAGCAAGATCGACATCTGAAGAGGACACTTTCATAATCGAGTTTCTGGTTCCACACATAGTCTTTACTTGTTAGGTGTATTTCCGCTGGGAATCCAGCGTTGAAGTCCATTTCCACACAGATGCGTGCATATGTGGTTCTGGCATATTCCTCTGTTTCTGGGCATCTGCAGTAAAATTTTCCAATTGCATTTCCAATGGCTTCTAGTGAAGAGAAATTCCAGAGATGCAAGGGTAGATTTGGCAATCTCACCCAAACTGGTGCTGAGGTTATGACTGTTGTTGAGGGATCGAAAGATGGGTTCCATGGCCTCATGAATAGGCATGATTTATCCCAAAACCAAGGGCCAGAATCTAGAATACATTGTCTGCTTTCCCGGTTTTCAAAATATACTATAAAGAAACCCCTAGCACAGGGGTAGATATTAATTGCATCAGAAATTAGAGGCTTCCATACCTCCGTGATCCAACTATGGAGAGCTGTGAGTCGCGGCCAAAAACCATTGAATCGGCATATTAGGGCACTCTCAGAGAACTTCAAAGCCTCAGCGAGTGAAGCCTGGACAACCTGGACAGTGGGAGCTGGGGCTTCACTGACTATATGGGCAGGAGCATGCCCCCCAGAGGTGGACGGAGAGCCAGCAACTATTTTCGCGAAGCTGGGAGCCATCTAAAAAAATGTTCTCCTTAATAAACTTATTGATCTGCGCCTTCACCGAGTACCGCAGAGCCCGAAGAGAACAATACCGCAGATACCGCAGAGTGTTACTTTGATATTTTAATATAGATCACCGAGGATATTGATTCCTGAATGCGTTTATATACGCGATACCGGAGCCTCAGAACCATAGGAGGATATAGATCACCGAGGATATTGATCACTGAGTGTGTTTATATAAGCGATACCGGAGCCTCAGAACCGGAGGAGGTTATAGATCACCGCCGATCTGCGAAGATACCGCAGGAAAACAGAAGAGAACAGATACCGAGTACCGCAGAGCCCGCAATACCGCCGATCTGCGAAGATACCGCAGGAAAACAGAAGAGAACAGATCACCGCCGATCTGCGAAGATACCGCAGGAAAGAAGAAGAGAACAGATTCCTGAACACGCCGACGTTATAAGTGATCCACCAGTGCTTCCAAGGTCACGCATAAAATCTGTGGAGATTTTATATTTTGCAAGGATCCACCGGTCGCAAGGAGACCAACCCCGAGATTCGATCCGAGGAACTTCTGCAGACCCAGATCTTGGGAAATATTATACTGGGGAGGAAAACAAAATGCAGCGGTCGACAGACAGAAAGAATCCACCGACCACAAGAAAAGCAGCCCCGAGATTCGATCGCAGGACCTCCGGCAGACCGTCCCCGAGTAGCTGGAGCCACAGCGTTAAACCCTAATTCCTGACGAAGATCCGAGGATATTGATCACTGAGTGTGTTTATATAAGCGATACCGGAGCCTCAGAACCGGAGGAGGTTATAGATCACCGCCGATCTGCGAAGATACCGCGGGAAAACAGAAGAGAACAGATACCGAGTACCGCAGAGCCCGCAATACCGCCAAACTATACTCCATCTCCACTCCCTCTTACAACACGTCACTACTTTCCCTACTAATTTCCTGTGAAACTGAAATAGAAGCACGATGATCTTCATGTTTGATACCTTCCTTCAGCTCTGCAACCACTGGCCTCGAAGACTGTTCAGCCTCAACATATCTCATTGCTACTTTGACAACACCTGTGATAGACATCATGTCGTAACCTCCACTCAACTTCCTGTCTATGATTTCTGCTATTTTGCCAGGATTATCGATGTCCACTACATAAGGTGTCACCTGTAAGTATGCCAATAATTATCGTTATTCTAGGTGAAGATGCACTACAACATATTCATAATTTCTCCGTAAATATGCCAGTAACTATCGTTATTCTAGGTGAAGATGCACTACAAGATATTCATAATGCCTGAGAGGAGAAGATGAATTATAACATTAAATATTTATTAATAATCACATTACTTACCCATGTAATAATCACTCTTCTCCGTCAACATTTGAGTGTGGAAATACCTGTCAACTGCCTCACAAAAAATTAGCAAAGTACAATGGAAAAGCTAATTGAAACTGCCTCCCCATATACTGTCTTGAATTCTTTAACAGCAGAATATTACAAAGAGAGTGCGAGTTATATATATCTGACATACTCTGGATCCAAGCATCCTGCAGTACCTTTTACGGCAGAGTAGCCTCCCCATCGGTTGCCATCTTTGAAAGACCGAAATCGGCTAATTGACCATTCAAGTCGCTGTCTAAAAGGATGTTGGCGGTCTTTATATCCCTGTGAATTATCTTTGGGGCGCAACCGACGTGCAGGTGTTCCAGTCCTTGATTAGGGGTTTCCATAGTAACTGTAACAGACCAAAGAAGAATATTTTTTATGACCACCCTCCAGCAAGATTAATTAAAAATCTGAACTGCATTGATTACTATTGTCATTGATTTTTTTTATTGAAAATGGAAGAAGCTCTCTGCGGCTCTGTCAAAGAAGCCCCGGGGCCTGTTTCTGTTGATTTGTGGTTGGGGAGCAATTATGATGCGAGGAGCAGAGGGCGGCAGGGAATCTAGGATAGCAAGATATTGAGCAATTGTGATTTCAGGAGTTAGGTTATCATTGAAAATGACCTTGTTTCTTGCTTGCCAAGTGCCCCAACCAGATAGAAGGGGGAGAACCATCATACCATGAAGTCTCTTGTTCTCTCATTTGCGACCCACACTAGCCAAGATACCTTAATTTTTGGTCCTTCCCACTGACATGTTTGTCCCAACTTTGAAGAAATGAAATTCCAAAGGATTTTGGTGTAGGAACATTTGATCGTAAGGTGATTGGTTGATTCCTTCGTTGATTTGCATAGGTTGCACCAATTTAGCCCCTATTCTTTTTGTCTTGTGCAAAAAATCCCATGTGGGTATTTTATTTTCCAGAGCGTTCCACATAAACAATTTAGATTTGGCTAGGCACTTGAGCTTGCAGAGGTGGTGCCAACACAACTCCAGGGAGTCGGGGGCCTCGATCAGAGATGAAGATTAGGTATCCTTCTTTGGGAGTGTAATGTCCCAAGGAGGAGAGGATCCATACTAGCTCATTAGGGTCCTCAAAGATGCATATGAGTGCCTCTCACAAGGTTCTGGTAAAGGCTGACCAGGTTCTTTTGTAATGTCCGCCTAAAAACTAATTTTGATCTTTGAGGGGATTCAGATGGGGGTAGCCACTTAATTTAGAGTATAAATCCAAATCTCCAAGCAAGTTTGTTTTCAATTAGAGGAAATGAGTTGACAATGGCCCTCCATATGATTAAGGCATTTGGTTTTTTTGGGTTCTGAATCCAATCCTCAATGGATAGTGTACAATTCTATTTCTTATTGACCACTGAATTCCATAGGCTTTGAGAAGAGATCATCCTCTACTCTCGTTTGGGTGCCGATGCTTCAGAGAAAAAAGGAAGTTGTTTTAGTCCCCAGACTCCCATGCTTTGGGTATGGCAATTCTAAACTATTTGACCCATGGGAATGCATATTCTTCAAAGGTGTCTATGTTAAGCTCCATTAATCTGGAAACCAACTGCTTCCTACAATTATGGAAACCAACTGCAGTGTTTCCTTAATTTCTGGAAACCAACTGCAGTAATTTCCTTAAATTAAGGAAATCAACTGCAGTTAATTAATTTTCTTGTTGGGAGCTTCTGAAGTGGTCCATTACTCCATCTGGAGTTCTCTACCTTGATCTGTGGAACACCTGACACATAGCCATCAAAAGCTTGATGGAAGCTTGGCTATAAATTCATCTGTTTGGTCCCCAAGCTAGCATCTAAATCCCCTTAAGTTTTTACACCATCTAGCTGAGAGAGCAGAGCTTGGAAGTGCCTTCAGACTTTCTGTATTCTTTTGTTTTGCTTGGATTGAAGTTGGAGTGTTGTTTCAGTAAAGAAAGCAAGTGGACTGTGGTTTGCAGCAAGAGTGTTATCAATGGCTGGAGGTAATTTAATTTTTATTGGGCATTAAACTTTCATTCCAGTTTTACGATTCTTTAAGTTTTTCCGCATATAGAATCATTGCTGTAAATTTTTAACATTGGTATCAGAGCTAAAGTTTATCTCTGCCTTGGGACGCCTTTTGCCAATTTCTACTTTTCCTACATTTTCATTCTTTGATGATTGCACCGAGGTGCTCTACAACCTGGCTGGAGCATCCTTCAAGTTTCACGGTGTAATTCGAAGTTTCTGAGCTTCCTTTAAACGACGAAGACCGAAATGCCTGAAACTTCGCAACCAGCCAGCACTAACATTTTAAAGTAGGTAACCCAAATAAAAAATCCCTAGTTTCCTTCTTTACCTTTCATGTCTAGGGTTCGATTCATGGTTTTGTACGAGATCCGATATGAGCTACTACATTATATCTTTCCTTTTATTAAGAAGCCTTATAAAAAAATAAATAAATAAAAATAAAAAAAAATAAAAACGCGAACAGTACCTCACGATCTTGATATTATTTGTATTTTCCGTTGGATTTCGATTTTTTTGAGAGGTAATTCTTTCCTCGTGCCTTTTGATTAGAGTTTTAAGGGGGCCTGGACTTTGGAACCTGCCCTTCTGTTCTAACTCTATTTTGAAATTGTGAGATTTGACAGGCACAATAGGAAATACAATGGTTTTATTGTTTATTTTCTTATGGTGTTTTGGTGCCAACAGCTTCATCTTCCACAGTTTGTGTTGCCTTATTTTTTTTTTCTTCATCTCGTGTTTGCTATGTCTTGAAACACTTTCAATTCATCTTCTGCGAAAATTGGATGATTTGTTTGCTGGGCGTGTTTTCTCCCTACATGCTAGATGATTTGTTCTCTACTTATTCCACTACTTCGTGCCACAAATTTTATGTTATGTGATTTTTAAATCTAACTCAATTCTTATTGGGAATCCTGACATCTAGCTTTGGAGATTCACACCCTTTTGGTTTTATGTTATGTGAGTATCACATTCTATTTACAAATGTAAAAACATCCCTAGTTATTAGGAAACCAGAAGCATATTTGTGTTTGCGTGATAGCTTTTGATTCATTATGTTTTTGTTATAATGGTGAAATCATTATTTCAATTGTAAGGAAGGCTAGTTATACCTCTTTGCACCCTATTTGTAATTTTATATTTCGAAATATTAATGCAAGACGAATAGTTAATAGTATATTTCGAAATATTAATGCAAGACGAATAGTTAATAGTAAATTGGTTGTGGATTACATTCTTAGATGTGAAAGAGAACCTTGTGACATATTGCAACCTGCTAGGGCTTTACGGTGCCTGCAAAATGGGCTAGATTCTGATTACTATTTAGTTTTGTCTCTATGGATTTTTTGGGTGTGACTAGCGGATTTGTTTTCATATAGCATTTTTGCATGAAGATATTCTTGGCACATAAATGGTTTATTTCTCATTCGGGCATTCAGTTTTTGATTCTATGTTTATTCCGCATGGAGTTCAAATTTAGCATTATTGAAATTTAATTTTAATTTAATTTTAATTTAATTTATCTTGTGAGCAAAATAGCTTGTTTGTTGGTATATTTTTTGGTTTGTTTTATAAACTTAAGGATGGAGCCTGAAGTCAAACCAGCTAGCCTTCGAACTGCATTTGCTATGCAAGTGCAAAGTAGATCAATGCTGCTTCAGTCAATCTCCAGCTTTTGTTTATAAATTGAAAAATCGATCTGCAAACACTCTAATTGCCCTACTGGTGGCTCTAGTAACCTCCTTAGATCAACCCCTATGATTTATATTTACTGAACATCACTTACTCGGCCTAAATTCCTAAACTAAACTGCAAATTATGATCAAAGACTGGATAAAAGTCTCGCACTGGTACCATCGCACCCTCTCTTCAAGGCAGTCTGTATGCATCGCACCTCCTGCGTGCGGTAGTTGAGATGCATACTGGATTCCTTGTGTGACACATGCGATGGTCAGGGAAGGATAATTTTACCTTCAGACTTTGGTTTTTCTTCACTCTTTTCAGTTCTATTCAGGAGTTTTGCTGTCTGTGGTCAGTATATCTCTGTTGAAACCCCCTTCTCTTCCATCATTCCGCCTCTATTGTGCAAAGAACTGTAAGTGTTTTTATGTATTGCGTGCCATTTTCAGTTCTCTTTTACAAAGAAGTAGCATAATTAGACTGTCGTTTCTTAATCTGAAAGTGTCGCAAGTGTCATTTTCAGTCATAGAAGAGAATCCCATTGTTCTTGATAGTCGATTGTACTGTTACTTTTGTATATGATTTGAATTAGCAGTTTTTCAAGTGTCGAAAATAGTTTTCATTTAGAAATTGCAAAGTGTCGTTCTTATCTTCACTTCATTTTGAAAAGAAACTTGTTAGTATTATCGCTTTGGAAAATAATTCAGATTTTCACTTAGCGTTCTTCTTGTCATTCATACATTAAGAAGGCTAAAAACAAATACATGCATGTGCATTTTCATTTAGACTGCTTGGTTTGATTTAGGGCAGTGCATTTAGTGTGTGCTCTGTGCTCTTTGTTGAAATACCCTCAGTTCTCTTTCCTTAGTAGCTAGGATTTTCATTGCAAAAGAAGATTAAACGTTTGTTTATCATCTTAGACTGCATTTTAGGAATTGTATACATACATCACGCGGTGAACTTGAAAGGCAAATTTTTAAACAATATCAACCATAAAATAAATTTAATGAACCTAAAAACGCTTCGGAATCTAATGCACAACATCTAGAAGTCTAGGCTAGAGACGTATTTCGGCGTCGTAAAACCTGGTAACTGTTGCTTTCATTGTTGGTTGGGTGATATCACTTTGAGATGACAAGTGCCAGTACGGACTGTCAAGTATATATTGGGAGACCACAATAGGCTATATCCTTTATCCTTAGGAAGTTGTGTCTGCCGCCCTATCAATCGCAATGCACTAAACACAACATTTGGGAAGATTGGCTGTCGTATCGTAAAAAGTATTCTGCAGTTTTACGATTGGTTTGGTAATCCCTCTACCTAGATTTCCATAGAAGTCTCTTTCGTTCCTTTTTAGACTCCTTAAAGGAAAAGGTCCATCTGAACACTTATCACTTCAGGCTCATTAAAAATCAAAGGTGACTAGAGTCATCTTTTGTTTTTTCTAGACTCTTAAAAATTGAAAAAACAAGTTGTGTCAGAGCGTCTAAAATTCATTTAATTCGGAAACATTTTCCCCTTTTTATTTTGAGTTGATCAAGTAATCCGCAATCGTGGAAGAAATTCAATCAAAACCCCGTCATTCGTGGAGACTTACGATTCAACTGTCATGGACTCCAGAAACAAAACTATTCTGGACAAAGCGAACTCATTTGACCGGATCAAAGTCCCCTAGGTTAGTTGGAGCAAGTACTCCGACATCCTCAGAGACTCTGGTTACTCCAAACATTTCTGGTATCCGTGCCTCTACAGAAGAAATTCTGCAGCAACAAAAGGACATTACAACTGATCCTAGTGTGACGGTAAACACTTATATTCCTTAACCGGCTCCATCTACAGCTGATTCGGAAGGTGTTACTCCCCAAACGTCTATTGCTGCAGAGCTTATATCTTCTTCGGCACCAAAAATATTTTATGGACTTGACGGTCTACCTCTTCCTCCTGGATTGATTGCCATAGAAGAGATTGTGGAAGATCCTCCATCTAACACTCCAACGCAATTTGGAGCTAGGATCACCCTATATCCTTCTTCATCAGAAGTTATTCTCCCGCCATCGGAAGTTCCTGAAGAATCGCTAAGGAATCTTTTGGATAGGCTTAATATGTCTGAACAACCGTCGACATCTAGGACTGTGTCATCCAACACAGCAACGGCAGAAATTCCTGCTGCTACTCCAACAATGTTCGTTGGCGTGCCATCTGCCCCAACTAGCTCTCAATCGCTGGATGGAGTCCATCCAGGGGTTTTTTCGACAGTATGGACTGTTCCCGTTTGTTCGTCCAGAATTGTATCTGGAATCTCTTATGTTGAGTCTTGACAAATTTATCCTTCACAGGGTCAATTTGGGCAATCCGGTCCCCAAAGGCAAATGATTCCTTTGAGCACTGGATTACCGCCGTATGGAGGGCCGTATACCCTTTCATTGTCTTATTTGGAAGGATGACCATGAGAGAGTTCACAATAGAATTTAGGTTATGCTGGAATTACATCTAGTGGTTCAGTGCCAATCCTGCCTCAACAACCAAGAGTTGTATACTCGATGCAACAAAGTTTACCTATGACAAATATCCCCACTACGCCGGCTATTGTTGTAATGTCACAAGTACAAGTGTTGCCGGTTGTATGCCAACCTCAGGTTTCTCAGGTCATAATACAACAACCTCTTGTCCCTACGACGTAACCGCAATCGCTGACTAGTGGAATGACACAGGTTCAAACAGGGACCATCACCCCCCATCTTGGTCAAACAGTCAGTACTGGACAACAGCTCATGGCTTCACAACCATGGCTGGTGCAATACCAACAATTTAAATTCCAACAAGCTTACCAATGATATGAGCAACAAGTCTTTGCAAGTAATGGGCAGCCGTATAATCAAAAGGGTCAATATCAACCATATCATAATGGTCATGCCCATGAACCTTAAGAAAGTTACCAGCATCAAATGCATTATGCTGGTATGCAAAGACCAACCACTCAGGCAATCCCATCTTATCCCGGGTATGCTCCGCCAAGCCTGAATCAACAATTTCCCTTTGTGGAAACTTTAGAGTTACCAGATCTAAATCGACTAACGAATGATCCAATTGCCTATGCCCCTTGGTGGTCGGCATTTCGCATAAACTTCCGTCTGATATTCCTAAATTTAATAGAAATACATGTGAAGACCCGTCAAATCATGTGATGACCTTTCATCTATGGTGTTCATCCAACACCCTCAATGATGATTCAATCAGACTTCGCCTCTTTCAGCGAACGTTAACTGGTCCGGCAGCAAAATGGTATATCAAATTGCCTAGAGCTTCATTTGATAACTTCAGTACCCTAGCCACAACCTTTTTAACCCATTTTCAATTACCCATAAGGTATGAAACAGGAACTGAGCTACTTACCAATTTCAAACAAACGACAACCACTCACATATCCGATCATATTCATGAATGGCGACGTCCTCGTAGAATGGTAAAAACAAATGTTCCTGATCATCTATTGGCTGAATGGTTTATTAAGTCATTGTTACCTTCCATTACAGAAGATGTGGCAAAGGGAGGAGTCACCACTGAAGAGAAAGTTATTGCTCATGCACAATATCTAGACTTGATCTATACTCAGTCTGGCACGCTCTACGATAAAATCCCTGATGCTCCTAGACCGGAATTTTCCGTTCCTCCCCCTCCTAAATCAAACAAAGACTCTCATGCCGGCAATGGCATGATAGGTACGACAAGCACTAAAATCGTGAAGGCTACATCGAAAAAGGCTCATACGGTTTCAAGTCAAAAATGCAAATGAAGAGCTTCTAGCCTCGAAAGCAAATGTCGTGTCGACAGACAAAGGCAAAGAACCCAAGAAACCAGGAGGAAAGAAGAAAAAGAAAGGGAAGAAGAAGAACAAGGAGGAGTCGTCTCCTGAAAAATCTTCTGCAAACCCTTCTGGGGATAAGAAACCAAGTCGTCCATGCCTAATATTTGATGGGGATCACTGGACCAGAGAGTTTCCATATAAAGCTGAGCTTAAAAATTTCTTCAAGAGTTCAAAAACCTCGGCTTTATTGACTAATCCGTTTCTGAACCAGGAACAAATCTAGTTGCTAACGAAAATGCTTCCCCGTCCCAAGTGCTAGTGTTGTTACTTTCAAAGCAACTGAATGATGTTCTCATATCGACAAGGAATAAAGATTACAGGAATCCACAGATGTCGAACAACAAGGATAATGATCAACCTAGTAGTTCAACAACAACTTCGACCGAAGTTGTGCCACCCATCATTCCTGAATTAACAATAAAACCACCAAAGGGAGTAGTACACAAATCGACGTTTAATTCTCGTGCCAGAGCAGCACAACACTATAATATAGTGGAGGATCTAGCCCAATCACCCTCCGCGATGTCGACACTTGAGGTACTGCAAAATTGCCCATCCCAAAAGCAGGCTTTATTATCAGCAATAGGTGGGATTGACCCAACGGATTCCAATCTTGTGTCCTTTAACCACAAAGGGTATGACCCTCAGTTACCAGCTCAATTATCTTTCCTTATTCAAGTGAAAGCCCTCAACAAAATTGTTCATAGAATAATTATTGACGAGGGGGCATCCACATGTATTATGTCAATGAGTTGCTAGAAACCTTTAGGGTCTCCAACCTTGTCACGATCGTCGACCACATTAAAAGCATTTGATGGACAAACATACACCCCATATGGGATATTGAGTAACTTGCAAGTCGAACTGGGTGGCAAAATAGTAGAAATTGATGTTGAAGTTGTCGATGGAAACCTCGATTACAACATCCTACTGGGAAGGCCCTGGATATATGCCATGGCTGTCGTTGTGTCGACCTACTTTAGGAAGATTGCATTTCCTTTCCAAGGAGGTATTACAATTATCGACCAACAAACATTTCTGCTCAATAGTACACAAGTTACAGGAAGAATTTCGATGATCCATGGAAGCCCTAATTCGCTTCAAAATATCGGAGTAGGCCTACTAAAAGACCCCACATTAATGGGAACTTTTACCCTACCACCTCCAATCAATTTGGCGGAAGTGGCTAAGGTGGGAACCTGCAATATGATATCTTCTATTCAAAAGATGTCAGAAAACGATATTAATATGGATCGTCTGCAGGTATTGCCTCTAAGCCCACTGGAAATATTATAGCAATCAATGTTTTCGGCATGGGAGGCAAACCTGTATCAACGCTCATCAAGCGTTTGGATAGATAGGTCTAAGGAATATGGCACCCCTTCAGATCCTTGGTCGCAAGTACACTCTATAGATGAAGGAATCATTCAACCGATGATGATTGACAGGGCACCATGGGAAGATTACCACCATCGTTCCCATCTTCTGAATTGGAAAGAAGATAATTCAAGTGACCTAGACCATCCCTCAGTTTTTGACTTTCTGTCAAATACTGTAAATACGGGAGATTCCGAGCGAAACTATCCAATATTGAAGAGACTATCGCCATAAATATCTCGACCAAAACAAATGTTGTAGAAAATATTCATGTCGGAAAATCTTGTTGTTCTTCAGAACTGGAAGTATATAGCGCTCTCTTTCACGAGTTTAGAGATGTCTTTGCTTGGTCATATGATGAAATGCCAGGCATTGACTCAAGCATAGTTGAACATGAAATTAAGATGTATCCATATGTCAAACTGGTACGACAACAGCTACGGCAGGTGCACCCCAAGAAGGCCATTGCCATCAAGGCGGAAGTTGAAAAACTCCTCCATGTGGGTTTTATTTACCCGGTTCCTCTAACTGATTGGGTATCGAATATTGTTCCTGTGATGAAGAAACAAGGAACGATTAGAGTGTGTGTCGATTATAGGGATGTAAATCAAGCTTGTTCGAAAGACAACTACCCTACACCCTTCATTGACCAGATAATTGACGAATGCGCAGGATATGAAATCTTTTCATTTATGGATGGATTTTTCGGGTATAATCAAATAAATATCCGCCCACATGACCAGTCGAAGACTACATTTACTTGTCTATGGGGCACATTTGCATATCGCAAGCTACCCTTTGGTTTAAAGAATGCAGGGGCAACATTTCAGAGAGCAATGAACTATGCTTTCCAGGACATCAAGAACATCGCTCAACCATATCTCGATGATCTTCCAGCTCATTCGTGGAAGCGAACCGATCATCCGCAGCATTTGAGAGCGATTTTTCTACGTTGCCGACACTACAAGATACGACTCAACCCGCACAAATGCATGTTTTGTGTCAGTTCTGTTCATTTACTTGGCTTTGTGGTCTCAAAGGACGGGATTTGGCTCGACCCATGCAAGGTTCAGGCAATCATTGATTTGCCTCCACCTTCAAATTTGCTTCAGATTCAGAAACTCGAAGGGAAAGCAAACTTTCTGAGGAGGTTCATTCCAAATTACGCTGAACTTGCTAAAGTTTATACTCGTCTATTGAAAAAAGAAGTACCCTTCATTTGGGATCAGGTCGTGCAAGCTTCCTTTGATGCTTTAAAACAATCCCCAATAAAAGCGTCATTAATGTATGCTCCTGATTATCAAAAAGACTTTAACCTGTATTTGGTTGCAGCGGATACAACCATAGCAACGGTTTTAGTTCAAGAAGATAGTGGAATTGAAAATACTATATATTATTTAAGCCGAAACTTAAATGATACAGAAATGAAATACTCCTACGTTGAAAAGCTAGCCCTAGTAGCTGTTCAAGCGATACAGAGATTTCAACACTACATCCTCTTCAGAAAAACTACCATTTTATCAGATTGCAACCCCATGACTTATATATTGTCACGACAATTTATTGGGGGCAAATATTCAAAATGGATAGAAATTTTACAAGAGTTTGATCTGGAATTCAAAAAATCCAAATCAAAGAAAGCCCTGGTTTTTGCGGAGTTACTATGTGATCTCCCATCGTCGTCCAACGATGCAATGTCTGAAGAAGCAATCGTGGACAAAAAATTGTTTATGATATCTTCAAGCAATCCGTGGTACGGAGATATAATCATCTATCTCTAAACCCAAACATATAGGTCTAATACCTCACGCTCTGAACAACGACGGATACGATACCAAGCAAAAGACTACGTGATCGTCAGTGATACGCTTTACCGTTGTGGTATCGATACAGTCCTGCAGAGGTGCCTCACCCATGAGGAGGCCAAAAAAGTCCTGAATGATTTTCATTCAGGCGCGTGTGGGGGGCATCGATCTGGTTATGCTATGGCACAGAAAATTTTACGAGCAGGATACTTTTGGCCAAAAATGTTCAAAGATTGCATAACCGCAGTCAGAAGTTGCCATGCTTGTCAAATCTTCGATAGCAAAACCAGAAGACCACCCGCACCTCTACAACTAGTAGTTGTTGTTGGGCCATTCGCCAAATGGGGCATAGATTTCATGACATGTAACTCCACCTCGACCAGGGAGCATGGGTATATCATAGTCACAGTGGACTATTTTATGAAATGAGTCGAGGTGATGTCTACATTAAACAACAGCGGCGAAACGACTGCCCTTTTCTTTTTCAATCACGTAGTCTTCAAATTCGGCATTCCACAAGCCATAGTCACAGATCATGGATCACATTTTCGCAATCACATGATGGTTGAGTTGGCTGCCAAATTAGGACTGTCCCATGACAGCTCTACTCCGTATTACCCGCAAGCTAACGGACAAGTTGAGGCAATCAACAAGGTCCTAAAGCGCATGCTGCAAAGGATGATTGGAGTCCATAAATGGAGTTGGCACCTGATCCTGTACTCGGCATTGTGGGCATACTGGACATCAGTGAGAAATGCAACCGGGTTTACACCTTTTCAACTAGTGTACGGTCTGGAAGCAATCTTACCAGTTCAGTGTGAAATCTCGTCCCTCAAGCTCGCAGTCGACCTTCTCCCCAGAACTTCAGAAGAAGAGGCTCATTTCTTGGAACTAATCCAATTGGATGAAACCCGTCGCGATGCGGCTTCGGCTAATGAAGCTCATAAGAAACGCGTCAAAGCACAGTTTGACAAAAATGTCAAACCTTGTGTCTTCTCAGAAGGTGACCTGGTCTTACTTTACGACCAGGAGTCCGATAAGTTGGGAGCAAGGAAATTCAAATCTTTATGGATGGGTCCCTATATTGTTAAGCGTGTATTAGCAAAAGGAGCCTATGAGTTGATGGACTACGATGGGATTCCACTGGCGCAACCCCGCAACGGGTTGTACCTCAAGCGTTACTATGCTTAATTCCACGTAGTAATCCCTATGCTTTTGTTACATTTTTGTTTTCACTAAGGGTAATTGTTTTGGTTCGGTAATCCACTTTTTTCATTTGTTGCAGATGTCGAACTTGTTGGAATCATTCATTGCATATGCCAATGGAGCGAGTCGTAGTTCGCGAAACCTATCTTCTGCGGCCTAGGCCATCTTCAATCCCAGCGACGAGTTAGTGAGTTTTAGAGGGGTATGTATTGGTCGATCGACGAACAATATCGATGAATACAGCGTGTTGATAGAAGTCCTCTCTGATGCCATCACACATGGCGTATGCCGACTTGTCGTCAGGCTAGACTCACAACTCATCATTCCAAAACTCACTAGTATTTACTCTGTACAGAATCCAGCTATCTATCGTATGTTCTGTTAGTGCTCGAATCTGCCTCAGGCTGAGGAAGGCAAAACTCAAGGCAACATCAAACCAATATCAGCCTTGTAGCTAGCCCTACGAGGGCAGGAGAGGGCTCTCTCCAGTCAATCTCGATAAAATGAGCAATAGGGTGCGAGATGACTCTAGATTGGGAACTGATTTTAGGCTAGTAAAGAGATATGAAATGAGGTTTTTAATAAATGATTGGGTTTTCGGGCTGCATGGGGCAAAGAACAGCTTGAAACAGGGAAATCTAATCAAAAACACAGATTATCTCCTGAGGCAATATAAGCAATAAATTTAACATCAAATTTGAAATAATGTGGAGTGGGTGAATTGTTTGAGATGTTGACAAGGGCATAGAAGATGAATCCTTGTCAAACAGAAGAAAACATTAAATATGAACACTTCCTCAAGACAGAGCAAATAAATTGAATTATGCCTTTCTCACTTAAAAGTATTCATTTAGAAACGATTATGAAATGAAATGGAAACACAAAAAACTACATATGAAACTTAGACAAATGTTAAATTCATAACACAAGAATCTCAGGGGTCAGAGCCGCATCTTTTATTTAAATCCCTGTCATAATTGTACAATAAAACTCTGTATTTATCCTCCACCAGCTTTCAGTTCATTTGATTCTAGTCATGTGAGGTGTATCGAACTCATCAAAGATTTGGTTGTTAGCTTAGACCAAATTCTAGCGAAGAACGTCTTGATGGATGTGGTTGTGGCGGACATTCCCCTGCGATTTGGGATGCCCAACATGAAGACAAAGGAACGCATGGAAAATTTGAAAACTTATGGAAGGGTCCTTACAAGATTGCAACGTATCGTGGCCAGAATTCTTTTCTTCTCAAAGAAATGAATGGAGATGATTGCCCTGGAGGGCCGATCAATGGTCGGTTACTAAAGCGATATCGCTTCTGAGTATTTTCTACTCATTTCATCATCCTTGTATATATTGTTTTACTTCTGTTTTATTGCACATGTGTACTAATTTCTCATCTTCAGTCTGGGGCCCGCAGCTAAGGCTATAATTCTGGAGATGGAGATTAGTTGGTTTGCAGTTTGTCAAGTCAGTTGTATTAGTCCTTTTAGTTTAAAAATCGAGTCAGCTTTGATCAAAATTGTCTTCAGTTTTCTATGAAATTTGCAGTCCCTCACATTGTCCAAGTTTTGTGTTGAAATAATGACTCCATAGCCCAATGGATGAAGGCACTGTCTAGCTCTCACAGAGATCTCTTGTTCTTGGCACCTCCGAGGAGCTACCATCCCCATTGGATCCAATGTTAGAGTCGGTCTAGTTATCCCTCCGTCAGAGATCAAAACTCTTTTTTGCACTTCATGTTTAGGTGTCCTATCAGTTTCGATCATTTGCACTCGTTAGGAGCATGCCATAAATCTGACGGAAAGGTTTGTGTTACTCATTCCCCTCATGCTTGGCACTACTGGCTCAGGTCCATTTATAAAAAATCAAAGTCTTGAAATAGTCATTTGCAGCCCTGCTTCAATTTCTAGGTCATGACAAGTGTTCTCGGTCATTAGGTCTATGGTTAAGTCAATTTGGTTTTTGTAAAATCTAATAAAGCCAGCAGGCCAGAGGGAGGTCCTCGATAGGTTGTTATCTCAAAGAGTTTTATCATTATACGGAAAGATTATGACTTCTCTTCAAAACTCTGTTTTGAAGATAAGTCGACATTTCATTTTTGTAATAAATTTTCAAAAATTTTCAGTTCTTGAATTGTCCAGGCGCAGCCCTGGTCTCCTTTGCCAAATCATATCACAGTTATCCCTGCAAAAAATATCCAATAAAATCATTATTTCATCCAAATTTAAAAGGGAAACCAAAAAGCAAAAGTCTATTAATCCTAAAAGTGCCAAAATGCCAAACATTATGAAAGTGGGTTATTGAAATCAAATCTGATTTGGTGAGATATTTTCTTCCCATATAAATCATGGAAGATCATTCATTTCCACCATTTCTCAAGGCAAAAGTTGAATTTGTGAAGTCGAGGGCAGAAGACGCGTTTGAAGGGTAGATTGACAAGCTTGAGGAGGCGCGCGACACATTGGGTGTGCGCGGCGCACTGGGCTTCACTAGCCAGTGTAAATTTACATGCGCGCGGCGCACGCAGTGGGGAGCCCGAAATTGGTTTGAAAACTCATCAAATCACCCAATCTTCACATCAAATTTCCAGGTAGGCTCGCCTCCATTTCTTTTGCTTAGTTTTTGATGGTGAATGTGGTGGGTTCATGGCTCATGCCCATTGAAACAAGACTTTGAAAAACCTCCCTTTTGCCAATAAGAAGCATTGCTTAGGGTTTGAAAACAGTGTTGCCACCAAGGTCTACTCTTTTCCTCACTTCCCGCTGCCCCCCATTCCCAAAGTAACTTATCAAACTTCCTCATTAATCCCCTCATAATTCTATCATATGATCCCTAAACCCCTAATCCCTACCTCTATGAAAACTCCTTAAAAACTATACAATATCCCCCTAATCCTAAACCCTGTTTCCATATGTATACATTTTCCCTTCCTTACCCAATTACATTTCATTTCAAAGTCCCTAATTCCCTAATGTTTTCCCTTTCCTAATATTCCCTTGTGCATTTGTTTTTCCCCTTGGTCACAACATTGTTAGAGAAAAAAGCAGTTTACATTCAATTGCACACACAATTTCATTCAGAGCAATTTATATATCAACATACATATTCCAAACATCTTGTTTTCAAAGTCATGTTAGAGACGGATTCAGTTTATGAGAAGGAGTATGACAATGATTCTACAGATAAGTGTAATGTGCCACGAAGGCCTCACAAAAGTGGCAAAAGTGGTCAGCATGTCAGGGAGGAGCCTACTTCTTTGGCTCAATTGCAGGCTTGCCCGCTTGCAATGGATTGTTTTCAGCGTCGGTCATGTTTACAATACTATGAGATGATCTCACAAACCCAGCATCATCATGAACTAGTTCGTTTATTTGTTCTACATTTCCATGATGGTCGTGTAAACCTCGCCGGAGTAAATTTCACTTTGTCACCAGAGACTATTGCTCAAGCCACCGGGATACCAAATGTAGGAGAGGAATGGAACAAATGCCAGTAGTTAGACAGATTCCACTATGAGCCATACATCAAACCTGGGCATATGAGAAACCTGAGCATGGTTTTTCCTTTCAGATTCCTGAGGGATTAGTTTGCACCATTGATGAAACTCATCATTCAATATTTCAGTTGCGAGGGCAGATTCTCGCGTCTCTATGCGTACCATGTTCGTTTGTTGATGCATTTCACGAGAGTACGTATGATGAACATTTCGTATTTCATGTGTCGCAACATAGAGAGGATGGTGGTTTTAGTACAAAATAAGAGCCCAACACAACAGCATAGAAGTATATATCATTACGTGCTGATCAAAATCATAGTGGTACATCAATTGACACAGCAGGGCATTACTTGGAAGGATTTCATCTCCCGTGACTTCTTCACAGCGCCACAGCCACTTCCTGAGATATTTCATGATGAGGGAGAGCCTTCACACCAGCCAGACATTCTTGAGACCGATCATATAAGTGCTCCATCATATGTGACATACCAGCGAGGCCACAGGGCCTTATTTGCATCTACACGACGAGTACTATCTCCACCCGAGGTGGAAGGGGTCTCGTTGACTCCATCAACAGAGCGAGCATTATATCCACATGATGTGGAAGGGGTCTCACCTTCTTCTTTAGCACAGGTATAGATCCAGGATAGGGGCAAGAGGCCTATGCATGATGAGGGTCCTTCAGGAGGCCGGGACACGGATTTCACGATCATTGATGTTGATGCGAGCTCTCCTAGCTCGGAGCTAAAGGAGATCATCTGGGAGCAAAGGGCTGAGAATGACTCGCTGAGAAAGAAATTGCAGATGGCTAATTGGGTGATAAACTACCTGGAGCAGCGTAACAAACAGCTAGAGGATGAACATACACTTTATGAGCTGCGGCAAATCCGTGAGGATTGAGAATTGGCCAGAAAGAGACTCGGTGATATGACACCGATTGATCGAGATTCTATGCTCATCCATGTTAACACTCATCTAGAAAAATTGTTGGCAAAGGCAAATAGAGACAGAGACATGCTTCGTCATATGAAAACTCATTATTGGGCTCGTATGCATGTCTGCAAAGCAAAAATGAAGATTCTAAAGAGGCGGATGAGCAGAGCACTAAAACGGCGAAAAAAGCCCGATCCACTCCAAATTTTGGCCGAGGCTTCATTTGCTGGACATAATACATAATGGAGGGTCTTAGCTCCAAATTTGAGCAATTTCGAAGAAATTTTGTCATTTTGAAATTTTTGTCTTGTAAAACAGGTTTTTCAGCTCAACGCGTAGCGCGTCGACGCGTGCTTATGATTGGGACACTTGCTGGAGGAAATATTTATAGTTTTGGATTTTTCATGGTAATTTATGCATGCTCTAGTATGGCCAAGGCATTTCATCAAGTTTTGGATGATCAAAAGGGCCAAAAACACAATGAAAATCACCTTTCTGCCACCTTTTGCACCAGCAGGAAGTACTTCTGGGAGAATAACATTTTGAAGGGGCAAATGAGCTCCAAATTGGGAAATTCCACTTGGGATGGATAGCAGACATCCAGGGCTTTCCAACCAGATATTGTGAGCTTGATTTAGATGTAGGGAAGTGCCCCAAAAGCAGGATGAAAGGTGCGCAACACATAGAGCTCAGGCGCGCGACGCATAGGGATTTTTGGTCAAATTTTCTCTTTCCAGCTAAGAATTTCGGCTAGTTATGACCAATTTCACCTCTTGATGTGATTTTTGACCCAGCTTGATGTAATTTGATGAACATGATGTAACTTTGGCACTTATTTACTTATTCTAGATGATCCATTTAAAAAAATAGTAAAAATTTAATGTATGGATCAGTTTCCCTTCTTTTAGAGGCAAGTTGTTTTGGATGCCTAGATTTCAGTTCCATGATTAGAATTAGTTCAAACAGCTCCTAGGATGATGAGCTCGACCCCTAGAGGCAAGGGAATGGGTGGCTTGCCTATATTATGTATTTTCTAAGTCATTTTCAGGGTTGGACTTTTGGGAAAAGCTTAGACTATATTGTACATTGTATCTCAGCAATTTTGGCAAAGGAAAGACCAGGGTTTTGCAGCACTATTTGGGATTCATGCGGCTTTATGTGTTGATGGTGTGTTTCTTTTAGTATCTGTAAGTTTTTATGTGTATCATTTTCATTCTCTCATCTTCTTCAATTGAACAAATGAAGTTTAAGGTAGAATCCATAATTTGATATGCTTTGCCTTTAAGTTTGTTTGATTTTCTATGTTTTCATCTGTTTAAGGAGAATCCTTGAAAGCTTCTTGCTCTCCTTAGCTCCTCGCCAGTCTGATCTATCCATCTCTTTCAATTTTAAAGCATCAAGACAATCGCCTTCCTTGCCCCAATTGGACCTCTGCAAAAACTGTGTCTCATCCCCGCACCCAAAATTGTCTTTCCCTTAGATTCAACAAAACCCCCAAAAAATCAATTTCAAACTCCATGTACTTCATACCTAGCCTAAAATTAATTACCAATTTATTCATCTCGAACCTCATCGATTACCTTTTTCCGAGATTGACCTGGAGAGAGCCCTCTCCCGTCCTTGTAGGGCTAGCTACGAGGCTGAGCATGGTTTGATGTAGCCTTGAATTTTACCTTATTTCAGCCTAAGGTAGATTTGAGCGCTAACATGTTCCTAAGGGTCAGAATTTTGGAAAGATAGTTCGATTTCATTCAATATCAACATATTTCCAAAATTTTAAAAACATTGACAGACTCATTGGCAAATTATATGTTAGATAAACATTTGTGACATTTATAAAAAGAAGCATTTCATCAATATTTGCAACAGGATCACGTAACTTAACCGAAATAAAACTCTGAAAATCAAAAATATATATATAACTGTTTATGGTTTACACATAATGTTTTGTAACCAAGAAAAAATCAGTTAGATGACCCAAAAATTAAAATGCTAGGGGGCACCCTAGTCTAATGATGCTGGTGATAACATGTCACCGACTGTGCAATCATGCGTAAAAGCCTAGTCCATCGACTCGGCACTCCAGTAGTATGTCGCTGCAACCGCAGAGGTAGCTCATCGTTCCTCATTTCTGAAATACCAAGGGTGAGACCCTCGACCTGATCCTATAATGCTGAAAGAGTATCGGCCACGTCAAGGTCGCGGAGGATAGCCCTCCCCACAGCCTCTCCTGCCGGAGCGGCAACTGGTTCTCTCCAGCGTACTGCTGGTCGAACTGGTCCAATATCTGCATAAGCACATGAGTTTTGATTAGTCTTGATCAAAGGAAGTATAAGAACATTATAAAAACAATAAACAGAGATATGGTCAAAGAATTTACCCATAGCGCCCCACTGCTCACCAACTAGTAGCACCAAATCCAGGTCACCCTGGAAATCCATGCCAGCATATGGAAACTTGGCGTAAACCATCTCCTGACGATCAAACCACTCGAAGAAGGTATCAGAGAAAGAAATTTGAGGTTGGCCAGCATGTCGAGACATGAGGTCAACCCATCTCTACATCCATGGCTTAGTCGGTGGAGGTAAACCAAGTGAGATGTACTGCGGATGCATCAATGGGATCTTCTCCAAAGCGAAAGTAGTCAAAATAGAACCATAGCTGAAATTTTTGGATCTTCTGCCTTTCACTTTGGTCAGTTGTTCTTTCATCACAGAGATTATGCATCGCACCTTTCGATATAGAAAGGGTGCGATGGGGCCAAGGCGAATTATTCAAACCCCAGAGGCTCAGCAAAGCAGGGAAACATGCTCAGAATTAAAAAAGGAAAGAATGAAACTGAAGAGCACAAGTTTAGCTCCTACCTGGTCCAGACGGTGCCAAGAATTGTCCACAGAATCTCCCGGAAGTAGCTAGTGGAAATTAGGGGGGAAAGCACCTCCAGGGCTCCAACAAACCAAGTTCAAATGAAATGGTAAAATGAGAGGTAAAAGTCACTTTTAAATTACCATTCACATAATTCGAGTAAAGTATTAGTGTTCTTAACTCATTTATCAAGCATATGTTCTCATTTTTAATCGGTTTGATGAAGAAATTGAACAGGTAGTACAATCTTTGAAAGAACAAAATGCTAATGGTGAATTAATTAATCGATGATCACTATCACGAGTAGTTTTTTCGCGGAGTTCAAGCTCGTTAAAAATTAAACATAAGCAATGAGAAAATGTTTCCCCCAGAGTTTAAGCTCATTGAAAAATGAACCGATCCCCGGTAAATAACCATTGTGAATGCATTATCATTAGCTTTTGAGCCTTGGTCATGTTCTCATCATCACCTCCACTTTGTTTTAGCCGATCATACGCCTCCATTTGATTGTTTTCCCCTTTTGAGGAACATCTGTGAAGAGTGATTCTGTTAGCCATCCTTGTGACACTATCGTGATTGGAAAATTCCAAACCTTACCTAGAATCAGCTGCTACCTAAAATCATCACTCGTTCCTCGAAAAATGAGTCTCCTTTAAGCTCTTTTCAACTAACTTGTAAAATATGAAAAGATTGCCAAGCGATTAGCTTCTCCGGCTCATTAAAGTCATCGGAAGTGTTATCCCTCCTCTATATTTTAATCTTTTTGGACTTGAGGGATTATTACACAAAAAGATCGAGCGCTTGTCTTATTCGGCTCGTTAAACCTATCGAAAATTCATCCCTTTCGTATTATTTTACGCTTTTTCGGACTAAAGGGATTATATGACGAAAAAGAATTATTGGAGTTTCCTTTCCGTCTTTTTTCAGACTCTCTAAAAATGAAAAAGGACCAAGTTATCATTGTCGTTAAACTCGTTAAAACCAATAGCGACAAACTTGTCCAAATGGACGAGAACGAATTTCACTGTCGCTAGGCTCGTTAAAACATAGCGACGGGTTCGCCCAAAGGGCGGATTATAGGACAAGCATATGTTATCCTCCTCAAGCTTGACAAAAATAAAGAGGTACTAGTCAGCAATGACTGGGAAAATTGGGAAGAAAACTTGAAAAAACTTTATTGGTAGCAAGTCGCTCTTGAACATGACACTTTCACTCCGTCTGAGTCAGGTTGGGTTATTCCGTTCACCGGTCATATTACCATTGGTCTGTCACACCATCCATCTTTTGGGTTAACGCTACCAATCCATCGTCAGTGTCGTCGGTATGTTCAAGAGAAGTCACTCAGAGAATTCACCTGTGTCGCATCCACTGCAATACATTCACGCTCCATTCTTTCATGACCGCCACCCTGAACCCTGTATCATCAGATCGTTTTCACCTCCAAAATCATTTGCTCTGTTCCATGTCATAGATATGGGATTCTTTAAGGCCCTCCTACGACGGGTCACTTCTTGTCGACATCATCTCATTATCCAAGAAGTCGAATTAGGAACAACTCCTTTTGCTACTTTGAAGCTTGCATGCCTCAATGGCAAGTTTCTCACTTTCGATGACAGGTTTACATCAATGGCCTTCGACCAAGAGATTTTGCATGGTGTTCGATGCCAAGTCCCTTTTTCACACCACGTGAATTGTACTGTAGTACCTTGAGGATCATTTTCATTATTGGTGATCCCTCTCGCGCCTGTTAACAGCTTACATCATTGGCTGGTAATCAGGCTATGTCTTTCCATGTTCGACTCCAGAACATCTTTCACATGGATCAACTTGTACTCTGAGTGAAGATTGAACGCGTTTTGAAGACCCCAGATCTAGTTTCATCCATTCGGGCTGTGATATATTCAGGAATATAAAGACATCAAATGTACATCATTGCTGAATAGATGATCATCCAAATCAAAGGATGATCATTCCGTCCAAATCATCAGTCTGCTACACAGACGGTTGTCTATCCTATGTACATGAGAATGAATTTATAAAGTTGAGCATGGGAATGCCCGCCTCAGCTAAATCATGAAAAATATTATGAAGATAATGTATTGTATTGTATCTTATTATAGGTCACCTCCCAGCTCAAAAAAACTTCGGATCCTCATGGTAAAGCATTTCACCCGACATCAAAAGATTAACAACCTCATGCTTTAGGGGGTAACTGTTATAGAAATTTTTGGGCACTGCAACCCCAATCATAAAAATCCATAAACTAAGGGCTCCTAAGTCCCTAAAAGTGTTGCTTCACTACCTAAAGGAACAAGGTCAGCTAATTACATCATCTCCCAGAAGTTCTCCACAGAAAACTGCTCAGAATTGAACAAAACTAAACCATACAAAATGCCCAATGTAGAGGGTGTGATGCATACTGGATGGCCCCTCTGTAGGGTGCGATAGGTGAGAATGGACAAATGGCAAAGACAGTTTGTGAGGTGGAGGATCATAGAATCTTCCAGAAACTTCTCCTCTGACACTTGCCTCTCTGTTTTCACTCAGGGATGAGTAAGAGATCATCAGTCTCCAAGTGGAATCAAGAACCATCAGAGAGAGGACACTAATCAAAATCCCAGAAGCTGACTCACCCCCTACAATCATCTATATATGGATCCCTCATCAGAGAGATCTAGGGGCTAGAATCTTGTATCTTGTAGAGAAGTGTTGTTGGTTTCCTGGTGTAACTTCATAGTGTTGGGTGATCTAAGCTTTACTTGAGGTGAAGAAGGGCTTGTTGACAATAATACTGAGAGGGGGGGGTGAACCAGTATTATCTAATTAATTTACCAAATCTTTCTTATTTGTACTTTGATATTTTTGCATACCGATACCACAAATAATGAGCATGAACAAGAAAAGCAAACAGTCACATCAAAGAACACCAGATATAAGGTGGAAACCCAATGTGGGTGAAAACCACCTGCTGCAATATGTCTCTATCTTCTTTCAAATTAGAAACTCCTTTTACAATGGTTTTGTACTGGTGCAGTCCTTTACCAGTACGCAGCTGCAACCTGCAGAGAGCTACAACTCTCTCGTTTTCCAGTCTCTCCTGGAAGGGAGCTACAACCCCCTACTTCTTTTCTTACAAGGACCACTTTT
>APFE030436523.1:0-23328 GCA_000404065.3 Pinus taeda | reverse complement strand
TACTTTCTACCATTGGTGTCAAAGCCAATATCTTTGAATATCTAAACTTCACTTTATCTCCATCACTAGATTCTTCGGTAGGTTTCTTCACTTTTCCTTTGACCAAATCGAGGTCTTTGTTCTTTTCAAGAATGATTTCAATTCTCTTCTTCCATGCCCTATAATTTAATGCTCCTTCCAAATTTTTATCACCCTCTACTGTGTTAGACATTGTCCTTGAAGGTATTAAGCTTCTTCCCTTATAAGATCTCCTTATATGATCCCTTATTCAATCTTTTTGAGATTTCTTAGACTTGTTTTAGTAAATCTCCAAACTGCCTTTTTCCTTCTTCACCTTAGCCCTGCTACCATGTTACAAAATCATAAAGGCGTAAAGATTTTCTTAAGTAGATAATTACTTGTGATTCTTTTATTTTTTTGTTATTATTTTACCTTTATGTTCTTATTTTATATTTTAGTTCATCAATAAATACCAAAACAATAGCACAAAGACACCAGATGTACGTGGGCAGCCAGGGCCCCTATCTAGGGGAAAACCCAGTCAAGAATTATTCCTTCAATAGTTTCACGAGATAATCCAAGACTCTGGACCTGGAGAAAGACTTCCTCCACACCAAGTCATCCCTTTATTCCTTCTTGCAAATGATAACCCTTCAATAGCAACTTCGACCTAGCAACAACTTGTAGTAGAAGCTTCAACCCAGCAACTGGAAGTAGCAACAACTTCAACCTGACAAGAGAGACTTCGTTCTCCTAGAGGAATCGACCTGAGAGAGAGGGAGAGAGAGCCCAAAATTTTGATTTTCTTCTCTTCTACCTCTTTCTCCAGTTTCACACTCCTCTTGACTTCCTTCCTCTCTTTGTACTTTTCCAACCTCTTTCTTCTAAATTTTGAACTTGCTTGAGAGAAGTGAATTGCTCCAAATGAATTCAAACTACTCCAATATATAGGCTTCTGGTGAGGTAAAATTACCTAATTTGAGGCCAACTTGATCTTCTTAAGGCCAACTTTGTGCGGAGGTGACAAATAGCTTATTTGACTCAATATTAATTCTTTTTACATGATTCAAAACCCCAAGAAGGGTCTCTTTAAATGGACAATGACTCTAATGACTCAGAATAAATCCTAGAAGTCCTCAATAGGGACTTGACCTAAAACGTGATGACCCAAGCATGAAACCCATGCTTTAATATGTCATAATTATAATTATATAATACTTTATTTATTATTTTGATAAATACATTTCATTATGACTCAAATACATTTATGAAGACCAAACCTACTTGCATATTTCAAAAGAATCATCTCAGAACTCATATCATCAAGAAAGATAGAAAAATCATAGTATTTGACTCATCAACAGAGATAGAACCATCCCAAAATTTTGACCCTCTCACAAAACTTGGATCATCATAGAACTCCTCTCTTAGGAATGTCGACCTAGCTTTCTTCTCCTTAATCTCGACCTCCTTGACTTTCCATAGATAAGATACTTGAGATCATGGATGAGAAGTGCTTAATAAGGAGGATGAGTGTCTCCTTTATATAGTAATTAATGAAGTTTAATGGTTTCCATAATGGGTTGATCTGACTTGAACACATGGGAGGCTAACTTGAAATCTTATGGTGTCTTGAATTCAATATGAAAAATTAAATTTCTTTCTTTTGAAAAAGGCCATTGATAACATGCCTTAAAATATTCTTTTGACACAAATATGATTTGTAATTTTATAAATAGATTTTTTTTATTATGAAGGCAAACCATAGCTACATTCTTAAACACAAGGGAAGAAGCAAGTTTCATAGACTAAGAGGGGCTCAAGTTCAAGTGGGAGTTTGTAGGTTCAGAGGGAGAATCAACAACCCAAAAAGATCGCATGGTCAGTGGAGAGTTAGGAAACTTCTATAACTGGAAAGAAGGAAATGTGAAATGGGTTGAAGACCTATCATGAGAACAAGGAGTTAGAGCCTTTTGGTTATATGGACCCTACCAATGAGAGTGTGTATCATTCTACAGAGTATGTTGTAATGGTGGATGCCAAGATTGGGCTAGTGTCGTTGATGAGTTACTTCCAAGTAGTGTAAGTACCTCCCTAACTAAGAGGGAGTGTTGATAATTGTAGCTTGGGAGGTACTCCCACAACCTTTAGGGTACTAGGTTTATGTGGAGTTGGCCCACACAAATGTGGTTTTGTGGGAAATGTACTCAAGTGATGGGATTTGTACCCAAAGTTGTGGGCAAAAGACCCATGGGTAAAAATGATTTCTTAGTTATTGGATGCATGAGGGGAACTATTACCCACCATTTTGTGGGTGATATCTCTAGGAAAAAAAACATTCTCCAAGATGGTCCTCAGTCAGCATCCAGCAACTCCTTGCAGCCACCAACTAGCTCATTGTGCCATTTTCTCTGCCATCTGAGCCAGTCATGTGGTTCCTCACCCATCTGTCATGATCGTATGTTTAAAGTTGGGCCTCCCAAAACAACTTCATTGTGGTATTAAACAAGTATGCTGGGAACGAAGCGATGTTTGCATCTCCTTGAGGTGACTCTGTTGGGTTAATGAATAGACTCGCTAACAGCGGAGTAACAAGAGGGAATGTGTTTAACCCATATTATCAAAAGCTTGGTATACTTGTCTTCTTTCTCCCCTAACAAAACACTTGAGGTGTGACTAGACTTATGTTGATGTGTTTCAAGCTAAGAAAAAAATAGAAGAGGTTATTCCTTTAATCGAGATAAGTGATGTTTAGGTTAACTTATTACTTGATGTTCGCATATTAAATCAATTGGTAATTACGTTTTAATATGCTCATTTAATTTTTCACACAATCAGCTACAAAAATATAATTTTGATGTCCATGAATGTACGACACTTAGTCACCCCCGCCCTCTCAGTTTAGTCAAGTTTTCATCAAAATATACTCACCTCATTCAGTAGATGCTTTTGGGGACTAAAATCCTCCCAAAATGAGGGTGTATGATCTGGATTGGATGAGTATCTTATTTTTCTTCCATCTTGATGCTTTCAATGTAGAAAAAGTGGAGGAATCAGTGCACAAGACCATTTATTCCAGCAGTCCTTGTTTGGAAAGTCAAAAACATCAAGAGTCATTTTGAGGCCTTAAATGAACATATTTTGCATTCTCCGCCTTACTATGGAATATGTAAATGTATATGTAATAGGATCATCCTAATAATGAAGGGATTGCATGTGTAATGTGTGGATTGATGTATATAGTGATGATGTATTCATTATGGATAGTGTGGATGTTATTTCGATGTATAAATCTATTTGAGGTATTTTGAGGCATTTCTGTTATTATTATCTATTTTTGGGTTGTCATTAATGCTCACATTGTTGTACATGGTGTGAACTATTGAATTTTATGTATTTAGGTGTTAACATTTGGTATGAGAGCATATAATCCTAGAGTTTTAATACTTTGAATGAATCACTTTTACATTTTTATTACATTCTTTTCTGGAATACTTCAAATGGTGAAATTTTTGGCATATTCAGGAAGAAAAATTTAATATTTTAATTCACCGTACTTTCTAAGATATATTTTGTGGATGTTAGGATTTGTGATTCATTAATAATGACAACGGAATGGAATGTTTCTCCTTAAAAAATAAGTAATAATGACAACAGAAAGCGTCTCCACGGATAAATATATGGCGGGGAAACTGCTGTACTTTGGGTTGTAAGCCTTATTTTAAATTACATTTAAAATCAAGCAGATAATCACCAATGTCGGCTCTGGAATGGTTTTTGGTATCTGCGCCCAGTGACATCAGTATAAATATCAGCTAAGCAAAGATTGATTTAGTACAAAAAGGTAAGCAGACAGAGTTTCTTGACAACGTTGCGGTTTAACTTTAACTTGCTTAAAGACGTTCAGAGGCGTTTTGTTTCTGTGGATTCAGCGTTTTGTTTCTGTGGATTCCGCAAGGCCAGGAAAAAAAGTCTCAGACCAATATGGCTTTATACGATGAAATGTCCGATAATGAGATGTATGACAGCGAAAGCGATGAAAGGGAAAGCAACCAAAGCGTAAACGAAGATGAAGAATTGAGATATGAAAAGATGTTGGAATTAGCACGCAGTCGTCATGATGACAATAAAAGACGTATGAAATATACGGTTTTAAGTCTGAACGACATTCGTGAGCGTCAGCACAATGCTACCAAAAGCGTTTCAACTGTGCTGGCTGTCTCGGAAGCCGAGGCAGCTATTCTTTTGCGTCACTTCGATTGGGATTCTATTAATGCCAACGATCAATGGTTTGCAGATGAGGAGAAAGTAAGAAATGGTGTGGGCCTATTGTTGCAGCCGGACAATAAACATGAGACCAAAGAAGAAAAAATGGAGTTAACTACCTGTCCGATATGTTTCTATGATTTCAAGATCAGAGACATGAAGTCACTCAAGTACTGCGACCATTTATTTTGCCAAGATTGTTGGCGAACTTTTATTCACACATCAATAAATCATGATGGTGCAGGATGCCTCAACCTACGATGTCCACATCAAGGTCCAAGATGCCGTGCCATTGTGAGTGAAGACATGGTTTTTTCTCTGGGGTTATCTGAGGAAGATAAGAACAAATATAGAACCTATCTTGTGAGGTCATATGTTGAACAAAATAGCAGGGTTAAATGGTGTCCGGCGCCAGACTGTGCGTACTGTGTGGAGGTTGACTCTGCTAATTCTAATGTAAGTCATAAGGAGGTTGTCTGCAATTGTTCACATAAATTTTGCTGGAATTATTTAGAGGAGTCTCATCGTCCAATAGGCTGCGACACAGTCAAAAAATGGATTGATCAAATTAATAATGGTGATTCACTCAATACGTACTGGATATTTGGTAATTCCAAGCCGTGTCCAAAGTGTGGTCGACCAATAGAGAAAAATCAAGGGTGTATGCACATGACATGTAGGTCCCCGTGTGAATTTCAATTCTGTTGGTTATGCCTTGGTGATTGGTTTAAACATGGTCCCTGCAATGCAGGGAATCAATCCAGGAATTCGGCCTCAGTCGATTCTTGGAAAAGGTTTGCAGCTAAAACATCTTCTTCAGATAGGTTGGTATTTTATATTGAAAGATGGAAGGCAAATGAAAAGTCAGAGGAAAAGGCGTTATCTGATCTGCAGGCTGTGCGAGAGGTAGAGATTAAAAGATTGAATGAGTGTAAACAGACGAGAATGAGTCGATCTGGTTTAACAAATTTCAAATGTGTGGTAGATGCATGGTTGCAGATAGTAGAATGCAGGCACATGCTTAAATGGACGTATGCATATGGCTATTATTTAACCCCGGCATCCAGCGATGATGACCAGGAAGCTGATATTGTTCGCAAAAAACAAAAACTTTTCGAATTCCTGCAAGGTGAAGCTGAAAGTAGTTTAGAACGACTTCATCATTGCGTTGAACAAGAGTTGCAAGACCATATAGAAAGTGCCCTTAAAGCTGACGCTGATAGTTTGACTGGGAAAAAGGCGTTGCGCGATTTTGATCACTTCTGTAGCAGGCTTGAAAAGCTCACAAAATCAACACTTTTGTAGCAGGCTTGAAAAGCTCACAAAATCGACGGGCCAATATTTTCAAAACCTAATTCAGGGTTTTGAAAACAATCTCTCCTAAGTTAATCGGATTAATGCACCAGCAGGGTGCCCAAGAAGAAGCAATTATTACTAGAACCAGCTGTCACTTATTATTAAGCAGTGCTAGTGGGCCGCTGGACTCGGATGAGTTTTTCTCATATTTTGTCCTATCTTTGTTGGCTTCAGCGAATTAAGGATCTTGGACGTTTGTGGCAACCCAATCCTTTTGATTGATTATCTGGTCAATACTATTGTCTGTTATTAATATTTCATGATTATTTATTTTAATAAAATGTGATGATTTATATTTATATTTAATGTGGAATCTCATAGCGGGAATCAAGAGCTTAACTTTGGAGTTTGAATTGTAACGCAAGGTTCAATTTTCGTGATTTATTTTTATATTTTAAGTGTGATTTCATCTATGGAAGTTATATTAAATGGTCTTATGACATAAAGGGGTTGGATTCTATAGTGGCAAGCAACAAGTTTTTCATAGTTAGGTAAGGTTCAATTCTAGCTTAGCTTTGATGTAGTTATTCAACATGTTTTAGCACTTAGAGAGACTAGCTAAAAATTGGTGTGTAATGCTTGCATAGATAATTGGATTAAATCTCATCCTAGTATCTTTTTAAAACAACTCTTTTAGCACTTAGAGAGACTAGATAAAAATTGGTGTGTAATGCTTGCATAGATAATTGCATTAAATCTCATTCTAGTATCTTTTTAAAACAACTCTTCTAGTGTAGAATGGCTAGTGATTTGGTGTTTTGTTAATCCACTTCTATAAAGGTCAAGCACATAATTTAATTACATTTTTCCATGGAAATGGTATATATGGGCACCTAGAAATTTCACATGTTCAAACCTTGACTAGGCATATATTGGCACCTAAAGACTTTATTGCAATTGTGTTTTCTTTTAAACAACAATTGCATAATACATAAAATAGTATCATACTCACCTTTTCTCGGAGATAGTTTCATGGAAATCTCCAAACTATCCTCTAAAACAGGAGTGAAAGTCCATATTTCTATATTCTAATGAAAAGGTCTTATCCATACTCAATCAGGGGTGAGGACATAAGTGAATTGGTTAAGGTGTACGTCTAGGTAGATATTTCAGCAAGACTACCTTGAACTCTCATCAAAATCAGGTGCACTTGGAATCATGTGATAATTAGAAGAGGAAATTTAAAACCAATTTTCTAATTTTATAAATGGAATGCGATGTGTTATTGCCACCATAAATTCTATAGAAACTAATAATTCCACAAGTGAATTTATCTTCTTCTTTTCATGAAGGCCAAGTGAAGTACCCCTTAAGGCCTCCTTAACTAAAATACGAGTTCCTTTCTCATCATTCTCCTAGAATCCATTCTCCCCAAGGGATTAGGCATATGGCCACCAATAGGTGATCATTCAAAGATCATTCTTTCTCCACCTCTCCCTTTCTCTTCTAGCTCTACCCAAGTTGGGCCACCTAGGGCATCACTTTTCTGACAAAATTACCAAATAAAAAGTTTGATCTCCTAGCCTCTACTATGCTAGTGTGTCCTCAAGTCCTCCAATTTTGAATCCATTCCAATGGTTCAATTGTGAGATAACTCAACCCCTAGCTCTGAGATCAAATTTTTCCCTAGTACTCTAGGCTAGCACCTCATAATATCAATTTGACACCTATAATTAAAATTTATTGATTTGATCCTTTCCCCTTCCTTGTTTGGGTTAAGAACAACATTGGTTGCTAGATTTCCTCTCCTTAACCTAGTTTGGGCCCACATGGCCCTGTGTGGTCCCATACCATTGAAAATTCAGGTCTTCAAGAACCACTAGGATACCAAGTTCAATAAGGATTTTATGGATTGGGAAACTCCTTTACAATTCATATGCCCTCAACCTAGCCCTTAAATCCTCACCTCATTTCTCCTAGAAATCATTGTATAGTTTCTTAAAGAGAAAGAAAGCTCCATTCTTTACATTTGTCTAGGAAATGGATTAGTGAGTTCACTTCACATCCATTTTTTTATTCACCCTTCACAAATGAGTTTCCATATACTTGGTTTCCTCCCATCGGTGAAAATTCATAAAGAGTAGGGAGTCTTACATGAGGTAACAATGGGTTAAGTCTCCATTGTTGCACTTGATCTAGTAGTTGTCCCTTAAGGAGTCCCTTTTAGGCCCCTTTCTAGTTTGAGTGGTAAGGTTTTGGCATCGTTGTTAAGGACATGAAACATGTGTTTGGTTCCCCATATGACATATTGACATAATGTTATTGGCAACTCCGTTAGAAGAACGAAGCCCTAGTTCTTTATTGAACTTCAAAGTCAATTCTTGTAGGGTGAAGCAAGCATTTGTTTAGGAAATTGCATTCACCCTAGCGACTCCCATGTCATTATGGACCCAACAACATGTTGACCACATATATTCCTGCCATAGATATGATAGGGATCCCAAGACATCATTCATTGAAATCCATGAAGAATATGCCTATGTTTGATGGGGATCCACATTTCGTAGCCAACCATGTGGTAAGGTTCATAAGGTACCTTTAAAAGAAAAATATAACTCAATATTGTGACCAAATGGAATTGTTTGTCCTATCCATTTCCCCAAGTACCGATCCTCTTGAGTAATGTAAACCTAAAATCCTTCCTTCTCTTCTGATATTGACTACGCACTTCTTGTTGCATGAAGGGTCGAGTTTCCAATCTCATGAATACATATCCCAAATGTTAGATATGGCCCTTCTAGAGGAGGAAGTTAATCAATATTGTTTTATTCTTGAGGAAGAGTCTCTTATTTATGCATAATTTAATGATGGTGGCAAAGGACTCGTGAATTGGAAAGCATGTCCTCTAAGGATAATGAGGAAGATCTCAACCGTGAGAGCCCTCGGACATTGCAAGAATGCATGATGGAATATGAAAAGTCTTGCAGGATACTGAGAAAACATATAACTCCCAAGAGATTTTCTCGCACTATTGTGAGCAATCAGAAAGCCTACATGACACGAAGAGTGAATTTAAAGAGATTCCTATTGATGACCTTCTTCTTAAGGCATTTTATCAAAAATCATGTAGTAAATACTTTGGAGATCATTCTTCAGGAATGGGTGAAGGAGAAAAAGTCCTCCCTATCTAAAGAAGAGAATGAATGTCATCCTAACCAACACCAAATGTATAGTGAAGAGTCTAAGGATTCTGAGGAAGATCATGATAGTTGAATAAACAAAGAATCTACAAGTGAATTTTGGGTCGCTGATTGGCCAATTGGGTATGATTATAGAAATGAAGACCCCATGTTGTCTCAAGTCCATAAGAATGAGCTCAAGGAAGAATAAAATGCTTTGCCCCTTCTGAACAACAATGTTGGTCCTTATGAAGCCTTTCCTAGTGGCTAGAAAGGTCTCTTCTTTACGTTCCAAGATGATCCAATCAAAGAAAGGCCTTCCAAGATTGTGGGAAATTATGATGAATTTAATATAGAAGAAATTTAGGAAGATTCTTCCCTATTTCATGCCATCTATAAAGGGTTATCCTTCATGTTTTAGCATTCCTTCCCTTCACTAGAGATATGTTTGCGATGATGTTCATTCCCCTAGTCTTGATGAAGAGATTTTCTCCCCTATGAAGGACCGAGAATCATGGTTTTTCCCCAAATACTATGATGGGTCCACTTCTTGTTTTCCCAATGAAAAAAATAGTATCATCATAAACATGTCCGAGTCTTTCACTTCTTCTTACCTTAAGGATGATAGGCCCAATATAGTTCTTCATCAAAGTTTCATATACTTGGTCATTGACATTTCCATCTCCTACTTGGAGGATCAAATCAAATCCTCTCGACTGGTGTCTTTTCCTTACTCCAAGGTTCCTTTCTATGGCATGTGTGTCTCTTATTTCCCTACCTCCCTCCCGTGCAACCCCTCATATCATTTTTTCCCATTTTAATTGCCAAGTCCGCTACAAAAATAATCATAGAAGCTTGCATTTTCGTATTGATCAATTGACATGTTGGTTGTGTTGGGTCTATAAGTGTACCTAGAACTTGACATTGTATGTTATTCATGTTAGAGTAAGATGCATCACATGGTGATTTTTCATTAGAACTAACATCATATGATATTTCTCATGATATATTAGACGTATCTAAATTAAAATTTGCATATTTTACTTTTATATTGATTTTACGGCCTAACATTAAGCATGTACGATCATGAGACGTCGCAAAAGCATGTTGCCCCATGTTTTTCATCTATTATATGTGCATTTAACAAGCCTACGATAAACAAGAGATTGTTGTAGTTATCATGACCTCCCATTAGAGTAGCTTCGTCCACTTGTTCGAGAGATCACGTCCCAGTTGAAGCCAGATGTTACCCTCCACTTTGTGGGTGACATCCCTAGGAGAAAAAAATTCTACAAGATGGTCCTCAGCCGGCAGCCAAAATCCCCTTGCAATGATTAACTAGCTTGTTGTTCCATTTTCTTTGCCACCTGTTCCATTCATGTGGTCCCTCATGCATCTGTCATGATAGTATGTTTGAAGGTGGGCCTCCCAAACCTAATATATGCCTTGTCATTTAATAATTGAGTAATGTATTTTTCTTATCATGGACACTTCGTGGCATGGATTAATGGGGGGATTCAATGGAAAGAATGGGATAAGTATGTTCTCTTGTCCCATAGACCTTGTTTGTATACTAACCCTGGATTCTAGTCCTGTGGGATCTCTTTTACTGACTATTTGGCTTTAGGGATGGTATTTCATGGGAAACCTTGATTTTGGTTGCATGGTCTCACTCCCTCATCCAGATATATTCCCCCCTTTCCACTCATTATAACCACATTTATAATTTGTCCCACCTAGGTCCACATTTCTCCACTAGGTACACATAGGGCTAGCTCTCCCCTTCCCTTGCCTACACCTTGGGTCAAGCCTGGAATGATGCCCCAGAGGTTGACGTAGCTAAAAATAAAAGTAGAAGCATAATTAGCCACATTCAACAGGAAAATGTACCACAAAATGCTAAAGATGGTCCGAACAAACACATTTAGCATGTGGGAACATTCCAATACATGAGCTCTACCCCATCATCATGACCATCACCCTAGTTCCTATAGGTTCTATGAGCCTCCTTCATCATATGGGAACCCATGATTGTCCCAACACTTGGTGGGAAATGAACCGCTCTACCTAAAAATGGGTTATCCACTACTGTATCTCACACATCATGCTCTTACCCCATAAGCCTCGTCTAGTTAATTGAAGGAAAAACATAGAAAGGAAAAAGGCATGTAAAGAAGGGTGGAAAAATCGAGGTTGGGGGATCTCATGTACCACGATTTCTCTGTCCTATACATTATATAACCAAGTTTGGGATTCCTTTATACTATCTACCCTTATACCGCAGAATGTGGCCCACACCTACCCCTTCTCATCCCCTACTCCATTTACCTCCGTATAACATACCACCACCTTTTTAAAGGATGTACCTTAGACTTATTACCCCATTTAAAAGTAGAAACTACCTAATGGGATACTTGGTTAACCCCATTTGGATTTTGGACACATTAGCACATGCCAAAGCCCATTATGGAAGGGCATACCATTATGAAGTCCCCATTTGTGGTACATAATTTTTAAGCTCTTTTACTTGATTTTCCTGATGACTTGTTGTATTGGAAGGCTAGGGGATGCATTGGATCTTATGTAGGATTGCAGATGGTCTCCATATTGGGTTTGGTCTCCCTATACGAGGTCCTCACCCTCCATATGGATACATTAGCACATGTAGGGTGTGTTTCGAGAGCCATGGGCCACCACAACATTAAACAACACTCCATGGATTCCCAGAGATGTTCAGAGATTGCTCGAGATCCACATATTGGACGAGGAAGATGCACCTAGTTCACCTTTGCCCAGCCAGCCCCACAGATGTACCATGCACTTGGCAGCTGACTTGGAACTCTAGGATGATGTGTAATCACCTACACTATAATATGAGCCCTTACATATGGTCTACATGCATCTTTGACTTACTCGGAGACCCATGAGGTCACTTGTGTGCCCTCACGTCCATTGGGAGCACCACGGGTTTTTTATGTGGAGAACAAGGGACCAACCCCTTGTCTATTACTTATGGAAGTCCAAATCATCATTGTGGAACTTATGGACTTCATCAAGCCTCTGAGAGAGCCCAACAACATGCATTATTGATCATTCAACCTCTTGGAAGGCTTATTATTTTATTTTTTGAGCTAATTTGGTGGACTTGTCACCAATCTATAATTATTTGCACATTATTTTAGTTGATGGGATAATGTAGGCTCAAATTAGGTAATTTTAAATCCTAATGAGTGTATAAATAGGAGAGACATTAATTCATTTGTATCATCACTTTGGATTGAATCATTCTTCTCTTTAGAAAGTTTCGCAGTTTTTCCTGGGGTGATTAATTAGAGCATGGATGAATTTTGATTTTTGGATTGGAGTATTTCATCTTGGAGATTCTTTATTACATGTAAATACAAAAATTTAATGTTATTCTTGTTTTACTTTTGTCATATGCATTGAATGGGATTTCTCTATATTAGGGCTAATTACTACATTGCATAATTGAAAAATTGTGGATTTTTTTCTATATAGAATCTCTCAATGTATGGGCCATGTACGTGAATGAAATATCCTAAGGATAATTCCACCAGTGAATATAACTTGATAAGCCATCTCCTTTTGCAAATCGAAGTATAAAATCTTTGAGGTCTCTTCTTCTTGCCCTAAAGGCCAAGCGAAGCAGCCCTTAAGGCCTCCTTGACTTAAATGCGAGTTTCTTTCTCATGATTATCCTAGAATCCATTCTCACCAAGGGATTAGACACTATTCCACCAATAGGTTATCATTCAAATAATATATTTTCTCCATCTCTCCCTTTCTCTTCCAGTTCTAGCCAAGTTGGGTCACTTAGGGCATCAGTTCCCAACAAAATAGCCAAAAAAAAAGTTTGATCTTCTAGTTTCTGTTGCATTGATGTGTCTTCAAAGCATCCTCCAATTCTAATCCATTCTGATAGTAGAGTTGTGAGATAACCCAAGCCATAGCTTTGAGATCAAACTTTTCCCTAGTATTCCCTAGGCTAGCACCTCATAGGATCAATTTGACACTTTTAATTGGAAATTCTTACTTTGATCCCTTCCCCTTCCTTGTTTGGGTTAAGAACATCATTGGTTGTTATATTCCCTCTCCTTAACCTAGGTTGGGCCCACTTCGTCCCATGTGATCCCATACCTTTGAAAATTCAAGTCTTCAAGAAACACTTGGGATACCAAGTTCAATAAGTATTTTAGGGATTTCGAAACTCCTTTAAAAGTCATATCCCCTCAACCTAGCCCTTAAACCCTCACCTCCTTCTCCTAGAAAGATTTGTACCTTTCTTAAAGAGAAAGCAAGCTCCATTCTTGACCTCCTTCTAGGAAAAGAATCATTAAGGTCACTTCACATCCAATTTTTTATTCATCCTTCACAAGTGACTTTCCATATACTGGGTCTCCTTCGATCAGTGAAAATCCGTAAAGAGTAGAGAGCCTTAGCTAAGGTGAGAGTGGGTTAAGTCTCCACTGTTTCCTTTGATCTATTATTTTTCCCTTAAGGAATCCATTTTAAGCCCCATTGTATTTTTAGTGGTAACAAGAACCTATGGCTACAATGGAGTGGGCAAAAGAAAATAAATATAATTTTGTTTCTTATGTTAGTGCCATTTTGTCATGTAAGTTTAAGTCGGCTTGGGCTAGAAGATGTGACCCTTGGTGAAAATTGAGTCCACGAAAGAACATTATAAGTAAAAACAAAGTGAATATCATTTGGCATCATCAAGAGGGAGATCATGTTAAGGGAAATCAAGACAAAGAAGATCGTATACCCTTAAGGAGATGAGATGGAGTGAAGGAGAAGGACAAATTATCTTTTCTCTTGTGTTATGGAACAAGTCAAGCAGAGAAAAGTTGGACGTATATTTTCTGGCATGGTTCTATGCATATTATTATGTTTTATCTTTGTGGACAAGATGAAGTATAATCGATAGCATTTAGGCTGAGGCCCTTGGTTTTGTGCACATTAAGGCCATGAGGCTAGTAGAAGGTGTTGAAGTGTAGAATGAGTATCCTCAAAGTAATTTATGGGACTTAATGGTTGTTTTTGGGACTTTTACATAGAGTTTGAGGTATGAAGTGGTCGTTGGGATTATGTCCATATTGAGGTAGCAACAGGAGCCATAATAAGGTAGAAAAGTCCTAAGTGAATAGTTTCATAGGGTTGAGTTTCATCATGGTTGAGCAGAGACTTTGATGAAGGTATGTGTTTGTGTTTCATGCTTGATTATTGTTGGGCTGGATAAGATTGAATTATGTCCTACAAGAAGGATTTGGATAGTACATTGGATGCCTAAGTACAATGACCCTTGGAGTAGCTAGGGGACTGCTAGAAGGAAAAGTATTGAATACTTAATGTTCAATAAGTTTGATGAGGAAAACCATTATTAGAAGGCAAATTGTTGTGAGCCCTAAGTATAGAGATTTATGTGGAAAATCATTGTTGTGAGGGCATATTGGTTGAATACCCTAAGTGTAGTAACTTTAAAACAATTGATTTCTTGTTAGAGGGTAGACTTGTGAAGGCCTATGTTCAGTGACCTTGGTGGAGCATTGTCATTGCAAGAAGGAAGATTGAAGAGTTAATACATGCATGAAAATATGGAGGAGAAAATGACCTTGTGAGAAACTATGGTATAATTATTGGGGAAACATTATTCTCTACAAGTATAGGTGGCAAAGGACCTATCAGACATTCAAGGAAAGTGGACTAGAGGGGATGGTGCAAGTGCTTATTCAACAAGTAAGTCAAGTTTGTTCTTGTTCTTGGGCATATTAATGATCATGTGTTGTTGAAATAAATTCCTATTTTTCCTTGCATGAGGGCTAATTGTAAGGTTCGTGATCCTTGGTAAAATAGGCTTATGTTTGTTGTATTAAAGGTGTATTACAAGCAAGTTTTGGGTTGAAAAAATTATTGTGTACTTGGTTGATTCACAGTTGTACATTTTCTATTGTGAAAAGTGCTTGAAAGTTTGGTATTTCAGTGTGTTTGTGATCGATTTTCAAACATACTTGATTCTAAAGTGCCAATAAAAAATCAACAATGTCAACTCCAATGACATCTAGCCCAAAGAAATTTCCTACCAACCATTAGCCCTAGATATATTTGATGAATTTGGTCAACAAACAAACATGGGCTTCCCAATTTCAGATGCAATCCTTCAGAACCCAACTAGTACAACCTTTCCACTAAATGATTGGGGACAAAAAGAAGAAAGAGAGGTTGAATTGTACATAATACCATTTAAGATTTACTTGTTGGCTCATGTGTATTTGGCCACTAAGAAGAAAATAGGCTGGGTGACAAAACTTGAAATCAAACAATCACGATCACTATGAATAACTTGGAAAGCGGTACTATAGGATACTACATTGAATGACCCCAAACCATATAGAAAATTGGACATTATAGCTAAACATATGATCGAAGAAAAAACAACTAAAGGTAAGTTGACCCCACAAAGAGTTGGAACATTTGCCCTTGGCTGATAGAGACTATCTAATCCAAGACCTAGTAGGCTACCAAAACCATCTGCAAGCAGTCTGTGAGCTCAGAAATAGTTACTTAAATCAAAATGATGTCTATGGCATTTGGGAATCAAATATACCCAGATACTACCTCCCCTCTGTGAATATATTCCCTAAGATCATTCACCTCTGTTGTGAGAACTATGAGCCAACAAACAGGGCAGTTAAGAGTCCATCTGGGACTACCCTTTTTCATATTACTCCTGACTCTATAAATTAGATGTTGAACTTCAAACCAACCCACCTCTAGTTTCCTCTTACCATGAAGTTCTTGCTGGATGAAAGTCCCAAACTCTCCAGCTCAGAGATAACCAAAATTTCCCAAGTGTTTATGAGAGCAGATCGCAGCCTAAGGAGCCACCTCCTTTCCACTATGCATCTTTCACTGAAGTGGGTAGATATTGAGCATATTTATGAAACCATATTGGTTATGATGTCTATATTTACCCCAGGGTAGCCACCTGCTATCAAATACAACTATGCCAAATTTATTGCCAACAAGATACATGACCAATTGTTGAGGCTAGATATGGAGGGAATCTTTAAATATTCATCCTATATCTATCATCTATTCTTATATTACCAGTAAGATATCTTGCAATTCCGCATTAGAAAATTGGACCATAAAGGGGAAAGGAGGTCTATGATTTTTTGGACCCCCAATCTTTCATGAAGTCCGCAAATCTCCCTACTGTTATTGTGAGTTTATTGATTTGTTTGTATACCCAATCTCTTCTCTCCTGATGAGAACTCCTCCTCCTAGACTGACACATGATATGCAAAAGATACTACAGCTCTCCAAAAACTATAAAATAGGTGACTGGTACTTTTACCAGAATCACACTATTCTGAGGATATATGGCTGTGAACTATGCCCCTACAGGCTTCCCATATATGTGCCAATGAGATTGTTTGCGTTGGAATATTTAAGGCAATTCATCAATTCAGATCTGAGTCACTTCCATAGCACAAAGAAAAAGGCCTGATTGAAACTTAGATACCAGTTAGGCCCCTTTGTTATGAACAAGAAAGAGGGATGGAAGGATGTTGATGAAATATTGGGTCAAACACTCAGACTCAACAGAAGCTTTTGGTGGGTACCCTATGACCCATATGGATTTATCAATGCAAGAAGGGTAAAATATAGGCTGGCACCCTATGAACATTGCAACATCCCTGACATAGAAAAGTTTTCCAACGAAGATGAGTGCGTGGAGGGCACACTAGTTGAAGAGTTAATTGGGGAAGAGAAAATGGAACAAACCATGAAAAATTTGGAAAAAACTCTTGAATTAGATTCTTTTGGGCAGGTGTCTTTCAAAATACCACAACAAACCGAGGAAATCTCATCAACTTCTACAACTGCACAACAGGTTGCCCATGAAAGGACTACACCAACAACAAAGGGCAAGGAATTGGTAGCTGCAGACCAAGAAGCAATGGAAGAACAGCCAACTACCTCAGAAGAACACAGTCAAGGGCAAGCCCCTTCACTATAGGCACAAGCACCAAAAGTACCAGCACTGCAAACTCCTCTTCATAAGGAGAGAAGTAAGAAAAGAGACCGGGAACAGACCACACCTGCAAGTGGGTCAACAGAATAGCAAGAGGCCAAGAGGAAAAGGGTAGATCCTCCTAAAGAGGACATTGTGGAAGACATCACTGAAAGCACAAGAGGAGAGAGGGCCATCAGCCAACAAACTTCCGCTAGCTCTCACAGAAAAGAAGGGGAGAGGCAGCATGGAATGGAAGTCTCCTCCTCAAGGTCACAAGCCAAGAAATGATCAGACATCAAAAAATCATTTATGGAGATCAAGGCTCAAAATGAGTCATTAAGAATTTAGTTGTATGATCAATTTCTTAAGATGACACCCTCCAAACAGCATAGACTAATGGCAGCCTATAACATCAAGGAGGAGAAAATGATCTTAAGTCATTTCAAGCCCAAGGTTCAGCAGCCACAGTCTGCAGCTGACTACATAAGGACCAATCTAGAGGTCCTTGCCAAAGACATACACCCAATGGACCAAATAGAATTTCAAAAACAAACGGGTGAAATGGTTTATGCTACACTAGCATACAAGGCAATGCTGGCCCACCAATTAAAGGAGTCATTGAGTAATACATTTGCTCAATTGGATTTGGATAAGATCTCTTCTCTAGCCAAAGACAACTGAATAAAGACTCTGGAAGAAATAATTATTGAGTTGGGACATGATCCCAAGGATTCCAAGGGCATCAAAGCATTGATCAAAAAGAAGGAGGAAGATATTGCTGCCCTTAGAAAGCAATTGAAGCTGCCCTTCACCATGCATCCACAAATAACAGAACTAGCACAAGAGAAAGCAGAAGAGGATGTAATGGATTTATTGATGAGAATGAATCAAAGGCTAATGGAGACAGAGTAAGAGTTGGAGAAAGCATTGCAGGCTAAGCAGGGAGAGGCGACCTCCCAGCCACCCGAAACAACTCCAACAATTGTCTCTGCTCCCCCCATAGACACAGCAGCAATCCTCCCACTGAGCCAGCATCAACAACAGGTATAGTAACTACATATGCTACAACAACAGCAACAACAGAGCCTGAGACCAGCATGAGGATGTCAGAAATGATGATGGCAGTGAAAGAGCTAGAAGCTCAAATGTCAGAGCTCAAAGAGGCAAAAGAAAGACTAGCCAAACTAGAAGTGAGCTATGACAAGTCAAAAATAACAGTAGCATAGAAGACCAGAGAGGTGAAGGCCCTGGAGAACAAGGTGAAATCATTGGAAAAGGATCTCACCTTGCATAAACCTCTGGCAGACATCAAAATGATTTTGTGGACCAAGATTGGCCAGTCCATTACTGACCAATGGCTATCAATTCAGACAATCTATGAACAAATTGAATTAATAGAAAGGGCACAAGAGAAAATTCAAAGGGTCAGGGCATCATTAGAAAATATGCCCGAGCAGGCCAATAGGCTCATCCATTTTTTGAATACCAATACTAAAGTACGGCTAACATCTTTGGACATCTTGGATAGGACAAGCACCATTTTGACGGTAAAGAAGGTGCTAACAATGAGAAATTGTATATAGACTTTAGAAAGGAAGTGTCAAGAGATGTAGACGGACATTAATGCCTTCACAGAGAAATTCACAAACTTGCAGTAGAAGGGTCTACCCAGTTTACTAACAAGCAATCAAAAACTCTTATCACATCAACAGTATGCTCACAGGGTAAACATGTATGTAACAAATCAGATCACTGCATCATCGAGCACCTCAAAAGACACAGGGCCTCCTTCTGGACAAAATTTATATGACAAATTGGAAAATTTGTTTTTTATAGAACATGAAATAAGTCATGTTTTTGAAGTCAAGCCTAACTTTTACAGGTATACCGAGGCTGATGAAATACTTGTAAAAATACAAAGACATCAGTTGCCTACAGAACAGTGGTGGCAGAGTATGCTGGAAGTTTTGCCTAGGTAATGTGGATCTTTCTGCCTATGTACACTTGGCCAAATAGCAAGACACGTGGCAGATATGGAGGAAGGAGCTCAAGTGAGGATCAGGACAGATTAAAGCTAAATCAGGAGCAGGTGAAAATATCAGAACAACAACGCAGGAATGCAAATTAAAGACACAACTATCAGCCGAATTCCTGGGTTAAAAAGTCTAAAATATCTTGTCAGGTAAAGAAGCCAGCACAGCCACAATAACTCCTACCTTTATTTCTGCATTTATTTCTCCGACAGAGTAGCTGAATGAAGTTATTACTGCATATCTTATCCACAAGATATTTTGTAAACTCTCTTTTGTATAAATACCCCCCTAAGGAATGTATTCGGGGTTGGTGATTCTCCTCTTGGACTGCGCTATAACTATGATATTTATTAATACAAAGGTTATTGAAATGCATTGCTGCTAGACCTTCTGAATGTGGATTTGAAGATTCTGGAATCTGCTACATAATTCTTCTGTCTTTCTTTGGCTCAATAAGTTATTCTAAACTGTGTTTTTGTGTTTTCTATGTTTGAAAATTTCATATATGTTCCATTAATATTAACAATAGGGAAAAATAATAGCCCGGAACTTGTTTAAATACACTCTGTGTTCAATCCCTGCTGTTATTTATGTTTTCTTCGGAACTAGCATAAACAGAAATTCTTAAATGCTTCTGTTTCCACTAATTCTTTCATTTTGAAAATTGCCAAGGAATTCTTCACTGCTCCTTGAAAATATTCATGCACCTTCCCTCTGCCACCATGATAAAGGATCCTTGACTGCCCTTTACCCCCTAGCTTACATCCCATCAATCACTAGCTTTCAATATTGTTCCAAAAGTGATTATCTTGCTCTATAGTATTGCCCATCATCAGAGAAACACACTCAGCAGTCCATCTTCATAGACTCCATTGCCCAATGGAATAATCTCTTTCAGACTTGCAACCTAGCTCTGTTTAAAATCACCATCCAAACAAACTTAAAACAAACCTCTGCACATCATAGCTATAATAAAACTTCAAAAAACAAAGTTAAATTATAAAGAGAGAGCCCTCTCTAGATGCAGTTTGGCTATAAATTGCATTTAAAAGATTGGTTAGTGGTTACCTCGGCCTTATTCCCTTTTCTTACAAGTTTTTGGGAACAACCTGAGTGATAACACTACCAAGCCAGAAAAAGAGATCAAAAAGAAACTACTGTCTGGGGAGGCAATACCCATGCTCATAGATAATAAAGCATGTCCACATGTCAAGTACAAAAGTGGATCCAATATTCATATAAGTATAAAGGAATTGAAAATACATAATGGATCATCTAATCATAATGTTGGACACCTAATCCTAAATGGGTTAGTGTGGAAGCTAAACAGAGTAAGCAGTCCAAGGGACATTGGGATGTGAATCCCAACGGTCACCATATTGTACTATAAATGTATATCAATTGTGAATAAAATTGAATTGCAGGTTTTATCTTTTCCTATCTTTCTTGCTCCCCATGTGTGTTTAACATGGTATCAGAGCCATGATGTGTGGCCTGTTTTCCCTGAGCAACTGGTCTGAGTTGCCTTGAATAGCGCTGGCTTGGTCTTCATTACCTGTAACTTTCTATGCATACCTGACGCTCCTGAGCACTGTCGTCAACCCCTCTGTCCTCTGAAATATCTCTCAAATGTTTTGACTGACCCAGTTGCATTTTTAACGTTGCATCCTGTAAAGTATGCGTTTTTAACGCTGCTGGATTTGTCTGTCTCAAATTCATTGCATGTCCTGGAGCACAATGTGCCCTTCATGCTCTTGCACGTTCTGACATGGTATTAAGTTTAGTGCAGCAGGAGGGAATAAAACAAAGACACCTGGTCCAGGGCGACTGAAGCTGTCATGCAATCTGAGGATTCGATCACTTGAATGAAGTAACGCTGCTGAAGAACGCCTTTGTCCAGAGCGGAAGGCAGACAAACGTTTTTTACTGCAATTGAGATGATGATTTCTGTTGTGACAAATTCAAGTTGAAGACCGGAAAAAAATTAAAATCTCATGAGAAAAGACAAGCATTACACTTTCTGACGGTTAGCTACTTGCACACGCATCTCCCCTGTGTGTCTTGTCTCGGTGTATTTCTCGTGGTGTCGAAATCAAACAAATTGTTAACGCTGGCTTGTATTTGTCAGTAACCATTGGATGGTGAGCATTTTTGAGCCGATATTTTTTAATGCTGGCTTGACTATAATCATTTTCTTGTGCTACAATTCTCCTCGCACCTTATGTAAAAGCTGATCCCGCCATCTGTAGAACAGTGAAGAAGTTTGCGAGTGCATGATACCTCGTTTCTGTGGTAGTTGTGATTTAAGTTTATTTGGTTACCAGCGCCGTTTTTGAATTAGTGTTCAGTTAATGGCACAGTGTTGAACGTTGTCTATTGATTCAAGGGCGGAACGTCAGTAACCACTGTTCAATTTAGCTTTACAGGTTTAATGGAGCACTGTCTGCGGCAGTCGGTCCCTCCTTCAGCGTCGGGGTTACCTCCCGTTTCGATGTAAATGAAGCACTAACTGTGGGGATCGGTCCCTCTTTGAAAACATCAAAATATTCAAAGGTTATGTCAAAATGCCTTTGATTTGGTTAGAAATACTCGAGTCATTGTTCAAAGCTCAGAGGATGCTATATTAAGAAGAAAAAATTTGCTGACCGAGATGTCCGGTGCTTGGAATTGAAAGAAGAATGCCAGGGCCATTTCGGAAAATTCGATAATAATAACTCCATAGAAGAAGATTAAGTTCAAGTTCATGCGCGATATCGATGATCAGACGAGCCTTGTGAGGAATGTGACGACTCCATTGTAGAATAAGAAAAACAAGCTATTATTCCTCAAAAGTCATTGAGAAGGAAGAATTGACAACCAGAAATATTTGTACACCTGAAAGAGTCAGACATTTTAGAGGAAGTACGATAAAAAAAGATACGGAAACGCACCTCCCCGAGGCTTTGGGGGTTTGCTATTGGCTTCATATGGATGGCACAAGGCAGGTTTTTGTAACAAGATAATCAAGAAGAGAATTCATGTACGATTTGAGCATGTGCAACTGTCTAGGTGTGCAGAGGATGCTATATTAAGAAGAAAAAAAACAATGACCAATTGAAGGTAGAGGGCAAAGCACGTGGTGAGATTCTCAGCACCAAGAGGCAGCCTGAGGGCCCTAAGCCAAGATTTATAGTTGAGGGCGCTGTTTTGGAGACAGTCACACCCATTCCATATGATGTTGTTAATAATTTGAAGGATGGATACTAAGGTTTTAGAAAAGTAACTGGGTTTGGTTCTTTAATGGTAATGACTATCTATGATATTTTTTTACCTGAATGGATTTAATTTTTTTCCAATGAGTACACAACTATTTAAGCATGAGTTCTTACATTGAGTATTGTCAACCTATATTTATCGTTGTTTTTTTATCAGTATTGTTAGTGCTCAATCGACAAATTTTACTTCTCAAGACAGGACACAAAAGAAGGGTTTTGTGTACCTTTCAAAGTATTATGACTTGTGCCAAGTTTAACAGAGTTTGATTAAATGATAAGAAGTGTTAAGAAGGCAAAATTGAAGGCATCGTGTTATAATTATTGAAGTTTTTCTGATTTGAAAGTGAAGGAGTACTTGAAGGAACCAAGCAAGTTTGCAGTTGCTGCTGCCCCAATTGTGGCATTGTATTTAAAACCCATTATAGTTTCTGTCTACATATATATATGCATTGATTCCCTGATTCATTTTCTGCAGATTTATACAAGATATTGCTGTGTACTGTGAGTGGATATTACTCTTATGCATTAAGTAATAATTGTGATCAGTTTTTAAAGGTGTAAATCTGACATTGAAGAAAAATGGCCAGAACCAGTGAAGTATTAGAGTTCATGAAAACTCTTATACAATCTACTGTTGATGACACATTACAAATCAGCATAGGATCTCTCTCAGAACTTCAGACATGTCTACAAAATGCACAGGAAAAGATCGAATTTTTGCAGCTTGAATCACAACTACAGCAAGAAGAGCTACATCAAAATAGACACCATTCTGAACCTGTTTTTGTTCAGAACATTAAGACAACCACCCATCAGCAGCATGTTACAGTTCATTCAGATTTAGTACCAAACAAAGCAGCAAGGTTACATGTAGATGCAGAAGTTCAGTCTGCACTTCCCAAGCCCATCATCAGACCTTGGGAGCACGTTGTGCACAACAAGCACATAATTGGTCTTGGATATGACAAGGACTTGTCCTTTCATATTCCAGACTATGCCAAACCCATTCAGTTTCAGAGTGTTGGTTTCATTAATGGCAGTTCACCTGCTCCTCATGATAGTTCAGCGTCAGCTGTTCCAAACTCTGGTCCTCTTCCACAGCAACAACAACAACAGATCGTAAAATTCCAACACTGTGACCGAGTTGGCCATCTGAAAGATCACTGTTTTGATCTTCATCCATGTAAGCACTGCCATAAAACTAGCCATTCTTCACACAGATGCTTCAACAACAACCGTCCTGCAAGAACAAAGAT
>APFE030436522.1:0-13493 GCA_000404065.3 Pinus taeda | reverse complement strand
AATCTTGCTTTTAAGATATTATTGGCCTTCAATTTTCAGGGACACCAAGGAATATGTTAAGAGATGCGACAATTGTTAGAGAATGGGCAAACCTACTCTTTCAAATGAGATGCCATTGCAACCACAGGTACTTATTGGATCATTTGAAAATGGGCACTAGATTTTGTTGGACCAATCAGTTCACCTTCAAAGCAAAAGAAGTATATTTTGGTATATACTGATTATGCCACTAAATGGGTAGAAGCTAAAACACTTCCTTTTCCTACTGAAAATACTGTAGTTTCATTTATTTTTGAGGATATTTTTACTCGCTTTGGTCTGCCAAGAGAAATTGTAACAAATCAAGGGACACAGTTCACATCCAGATTAATGCAGAAGCTTGTGGACCAATACAAGATAAAACATCAGAAGTCAACTCCATATCATCCACAAGCTAATGGACAAGTTGAGTCCACAAATAAAGTAATTGAAGCTATCCTTACAAAGATTGTACATCTACACAGGAAAGACTGGGTGGAAAAACTTCCAGAAGCCTTATGGGCCTATAGGACTACATGGAGGAACACTACAGGACATACTCCCTATGATGTTTATGGGAAGCAAGTCTTACTTCCAATAGAGTTACAGATTCAAACCTATAAGACAACAATCCAATTAGATCTTGACTTGTTAGAAGCCTAGAAGCAAAGGATGACACAATTAAATGAGCATGATGAGATTAGACAAGAAGCCTTTCAGAGGACCAACTTAGTGCAACAAAAAAGGTCAAGATGGCATGATAAGTATATTAAAGAGAGGAAGTTTCATTTGGGAGAATGGGCATTGCTCTTTGATTCAAAATTCAAAAATTTTCAAGGGAAATTCCAAACCCATTGGCTTGGACCTTATGAGGTTGAGAATATCTTTGATAATGGTGCAGTTAGAATCAGAACTATTGATGAAGAAAGAACTCCTCTATTAGTAAATGGACATCGACTCAAGCTTTATCAGAAACCATTAACAAGAGAGGAATTTGTCAAAATATTTCAGGATAATTAAGAACTAAAGATGGTCAAGAATAATTTTTTTTTCTTTTCCACCTTAGAAATTTTCATTCAGTTTGTTTTTTTTTTTGAAAAAAAATAAAAATAAAAATATATATAACAAAATATATAATTAATTATCTATATATATATTATAAAACCAAAATATAATAAAAAATTATATGTGTATATATGCATTATAATACAAAAAAAAATAAAAAATAAAAAAATAAAAAATAAAAAAAATAAAATAAAAATGTATAAAACATGAGAACCAACATGTTGTTGGCATGTTTATATAGAAACTTTAAAGTGAAAACCAATTTATTGGCACTTCAAATTTTCTTTTCAAAAAAATATATAATAAAGCTCATCTACTAAAGTTTTCTTTCTTTTAAGTTGCAGAAACAACAACTTTCCACAGCTCGTCCAACTTTCTGTAGCTTGGACAAGTTTCTGCAACCAAATGAATTTATGTAGCCTAATAATTTTAAAGACTACAAGAATGCTTGGTGATCTGGATTAAAGGACAGTTGACAACGATGCACCTGCAGAAGATCAAAGGACAACAAATGAGGTTAGCAATAGAAAATTAAAGGTATGTGTTGCTTTAATTTAACAATAGGGAAAGATATATGGCATGTATGAATAAGAAAATACAGTACTAAAGTGAAACCATTATAACCTAAGGGTAATGGTTGTTTAACAAAATATCATATGCCACCACTCTAGAAGTCATATCATGACCTTGCACCAAATCTGCCAACTTAATTACCAAATCATAAGTTTGAATACACCCAATGGTCAAATCCATTTCCATAATCCTTTTGATACATCCATTCTTCCCTATTCCTACACTACTATATTCGTTCACCATTACTCCATCTTTCTGCCAGTTAGCAAAACCCACCAGTCCCATTTTCCTGTCAAGGTAATCAATCTTCAAGGCGAAGCATCCTTCAACATGGGGGTAATTGTTCAAACAGATCTAGCAGGAAAGAAATTCCTAAAAGGGTACCCACAAACTAGGGAGTTGCTGCAAAGAAGACAATGGCTGCAGTTCATTGAGAAGTTTAGCAGTTTCCACAAAGAGGTAATCAAGACATTCGCAACTTCCTTAGATGGAATGGAGGCCAAAATTAGGCATATCAAGCTCACAGTAACAGAGTATATGATCGCTGAGGCCACCAAGTTGCCAAGGCATGGGAAAAATGGTTTAAAAACAGTGGGATTGATAGTGAATACTGGAGGGTTTTTCTTAAGAATCCAAACATGGACACGACGGTCTACAAGAAAGGTATTCCAAGCTCCGCTCTTAAAGGTAAATGGAGAAACTTATTGTTTATGCTTCAGAAGTTTATCACTTGTGAGGGTAGGTTTGGACATATGTATTTTTATCATATTAGAATGATGATGCACTTCCTGGAGGATCATCAGATGAATCTTCCTATTTTCTCTTTAATAGCCTCGGGAAAATGGCTACAAATGTTCAAAATAAAGTTCAATGCATAGAAAACACCATGTACCATCATGGTCTAGTGAAATTATTGGTTGAATTTCACCTCCAAAGTACAGGGGATGAATGGGAAAGTTTCTTGATAAGGAATCATTTCGAGGAAAGATCCCCAGAAAAACCAGTTAGCAGTAGGACCCTCAGAGGGAGGAAAATAACCATAGAAATGACAAAAGAATAGGCACCTCAAACTCAGACAGAGGTAACAGAAGAAGAGTTGCCCATAGTCAATATTTTTAGAGAATGAAGAGGGGAAACTCTAGAAGAAAGAAAGCTAGTCGAGGAAAGGAAGAACTCTCACGAATTGAAACTTCTCCTCTAAAAGGAAAATCAGAGGATAAAAGGAGGAAAGTGCAAAAAACACAAACCCCAGGGTTGAGAAGAAGCACAAGGTTGAGCACAACTCAACAAACCACACCAAAAATTACAGAATACATCAACCTGGAGGAAAATGAGCTGACTGAAGAAGAGCCAACAGAAAACACTCCGACAGAGATTGAATCAATAGGGGATGAGCTAATTGGAAGCTTTGGGGATTCTCCAAAAGGGTCACCAAGATCATCACCACAGCCTTACAACTCACTCTAGGGAGCCTGATACGTAGCCCAAGTATTGACCCCTGCACAACAAGAAATATATGACTACATAGAATCATTGGAAAGGAAGGCGATAGCAACAAAGGAAACAATACAAAACCCTGGAGAAGGAAGCAACCAGGTAAATGAACAATCAGCCTCAAACATCTTGAAGCAGGAGATATTTGAACTGGAAACATTGAATTGGTATCTTAAAAATGAAAATCAAGCCCTGAAGACACAGAGTGAAATACAAATCACCAAGAGTGATAATTTAATCTTACATCTAAGCCTGTGGTATAAGAAAAACAAGAAGCTGAAAAAGGAGAACAGAATTATGTAGAGAAAGATAACCAGTTTAAAGGACAAAATCCTAATGAGGAAGCCTAGAATTCCAATCTCTGCCAGAAAGAAGAAATCGGTGACAAAGGGAAATAACAAACAAGAGACACAAGCGTAAGACAAAGAGGAAGTGTATGAGGACATACAACATCTCCAATCTGGGGGAATGTAGAGTCTGAAGATTTCCCTACCATGACATCCTTTTTTCCCAATAATCCTCTCTTTTTCATATATATGCACCACTTAATAATGCCATGTCTCCAAGGTTTTGATGAAGGTATGCATTAGTATGTTTTCTTGTTCATATTCAGCTGAATACCCTATTATTTTAATTAAAGTTGCAATTAGCTACCAAATTGACGTGTTTCCACAGCTAGCCCAGGATTCCATGGTTGCGTTCATTGTTCGCGAGGTTTTAGAGCTCCAGTTCAGTAACAAAAGGTGTGGATGGATAGGAGGTGATTCCCTCATGAATACCTTCCTATTCACTCGAAACCATTTTCCAAAGGTGGCACAGGAGATCGCTGTCAAACTCCAAATCAACCATCAAATTAATGCAGTACAGAGCCGAGATAAGCTAAAACCTTATCGTTTTGCTTTAGAAATAGAAAAATGACGGTTTCATGATATAATATTAGACAGGGTTAAGAGATATTAGGCTTATTCTCATACAATTATGTAAAAGACATGTTATGAATTCAATGGCCACACTGGTATTTGGGTGCGCACTATGACATGTTTTCTGAACAATTTATGATTTCCATGTGAATGAATTTGGTTTTTGTGTGCAAGTATTGTACTGTTTTAAAGCTCTGAACTACTATGTGGAGGGCCCCTGCAATCAATGTTAGGTTTTTATCGAATGTAATCTGATTTCTTTCAATTATTCAATTACTCTATTTTGTGTGAATATGTTATATAATGATTTCAAATCGTTACCTGCATAAGAATTCTACTTTGCTTTATGCCTAGATTAGACTGTTGTTTACTTTGCTTTATACCTGGTATTGCACAATTATTTTCTTTGCTTATTATCCAACATAATTAAGTGTGTTCAATTCATAATGTTGCTTGGATTACAATGCTTGAACAGAAATTGAACAAGTAAGAAGACTTATCCTAAAACAATTGAGTTCAAAAGTAATTCCTTCAAAGATGCTAGAGTAAGATTCTATTTTACACTTAGAAGATTAGGAGCTTCAACAAGAAGGTTTAAAATCAAACTCCAAACAACTTAACATAAGTAAAGCCACCTTCACATCATCCATAAATTGATTAAACAATAATTGATTCCTAGGAAACTTATCCTTAAGAATGACAACATTAGTTCAACTAACAACATCACCTCCACCCTTGGACTAGATTGTGACAAATGCATAACGACATACTAAGATAGCTTCTAAGCACATATTGTGCACCTACACTTCTTCGGTCTATGCACCCTGGTTAACAATTTATGTTTTCCAATTCAAGGACATTGAATTGACCAAACACTCGTGTTACAGTGTGGTTACCTCCTAGTTCTTTACCGATAAACTGCCTCCCTTTCCCCCTCTTCCAATTTCCTAAATGATTTCCTTACACTGACAATGCTCAATCTAGGTAGTTATTCTTAGGGGAAGGTTGACCCTATAGCTCCACCAGATAGTCCACCTAAAAAACCCTCTCGGAAATGCATCAAGTGTCACTCTAAGGAATCGTCTCTAGTCTTAGGAAAGGAAGTTCTTTGAAACAAAATCCAAGATATGAAAGACAAAGTGGTGGTTGGTTGATTCATTAGTCGAAGAATATACATGGTGGTTCTATGCAGGTGGATGGAACTAAATCTCAAACCCTTACTAGGGTACTCAACTCATTGCATGCTCTTCATAAAACAAGGGATGGGATGGCAATTGTCGAGCACAGAGGATGTTGGGAAAATTTTGGCCATAAATGGACTTGGGGTTCTCAAGCTCTCCTACTAAAGAATTGGACCATAAATTTTGATGCCCAAGCAAAAAAATGGATTTGGTGCCTATCTAGGTCCATCTCCAAGCTCTCCCACCAATCTTCTGGTATGAAAGTATCTTTTAGGAGGTTGGGAACTTTCCAGGGTTTTTCTATGAAGCTAACCTTTATTTCAAATAAATTGGTGTAATGTTGATTGTTCGTATTCTGGTTGGCCTAAATATGTGTGAGGGGTTCCCCGAGTCCATTTTCATCAATGTGGATTCAATTACTCACAAGCAAAACATAGACTACAAAGGGATATTATTTAAATGCTCTCATTGCCCTGTCTATGGGCACTTAAGTTGGGACTATGCAATTAAAAAAGGGAACATGAAAAAATGTGTTCGCAAACGTGAATTCTACTAAGACACTCTCCCTCCATCTCTTGCAAAATCTCCTCATGTTACCCTAGAATCTCTCAAGAAATACCCGAAGACTTTTTCACCTACAGTAAACAAAGAAGTTCCTACAAGCATGGATCTTATTTAGATATCACCTTCTTCAAAGTCTCTTCAGATTCAAGCACACCAATCCATGGAGGTCATAGCAGCTCAGGTTTCAACAACATCTCCCCTCTTCTCTAATGCTCTTCATAATCTAGGTATGGGATCTTTTACCCCCCAGTTTCTTCTTTTATTCAAAAGATCAGTTGTGGTTTATTGTGTGTTCTCTTAAAGTATCACATACTAATTCTTCGTTTATCCCTCTCATACCCCTCTTTAGGCTCTCCTCGCCCATCCCCGTCCCCCCCGGCCTTCTTCTCCCTTTCCTCTGTGCTCCCTTCTATCCCTTCTCCTCCCCTCATCGAGGGCCTCTCCTTTTGCACCCCACCTCCTCGAAATCCTACCCTCCCTCTGTTGAGAAATCTTGGGTATCAATAAATAGGTGATTTATCTACTATCAGTAACTTCTTATGAGTGTTTTTTACTTCTTTAGATTAGGATCTTATTCTACTTAGATTATTAGTGTTATTATTCATCAAACAAATACCAATGCATGAACATAAATAGACAAGAGACATAAAATGTAGGCTATGAACCAAGGCCAAAACCTCTCACTCTTTGAGAGGTAAACCCGCACAAATTCTTCTTATAGAACCTTCAATTAACAAATACCAAGACCATGACAAAGACCCTTGATACTAGAGCCCTTCCAAGACCATGACAAATACCCTTGACACTAGAGCCCTTCCAAGACCAAGTCACAAGCCTCCTCTTCTCCCCTAGATCAATGTTGCTCTTCTTCTTCCTCTTCTCATCTTCCTTTAGAATCTTGTCATTTTCTTGTAGGTCTACAACTCTTTTCTTCACAATATAAACCCTAGATCAGATATGGCTTCTTAAATAGCCTTCTCCTTGAGATGGACTCTTCTTTCTCTAACTCGGCTTCCTTTTGCAAAGACTTCACCCAAACAAGATCACCTTTTAGTGACTGCAATCTTCAATTTTCCTTTGCCAACTTCAGACCTGCAATTATCGCACATGTGAGGGTAAACTAGCCCAAAAAAATCCACAATGATGACCCTCTCCTTCGTTATCCTTCCTTTTTTCTTCGTTGGCTTTAAGGCTCTTTCTAGGATGATTTGTGCACTTGATATTTCAAACTTGCTTCACTGAATTGATATCCTCCAAATGAGGATGAGAACTGTTATATATAGTTGTTTTTCCATGTCCATTAGGCCAACATGATCTTTGGACTAGGCTGATTTCATCTTCTAGATTTATCCTTCATTGTAGGCCAACTTGAAATAAGACAAGTGACAAGGTCTTGGAGGGTGAATTTACCAAAAAAAAAAATATGACACTTTACAATGTGTAATATGCTTTCATTACATGACAATAAATGACTCTTTATACTTTTATGACTAGAAGCCCAAATCCCTAAGGGCTCACAATGGGAGCCTTAACTAAAATTAAAATATCTTGCTTATGAAACCCATGATGCAAGCATTACAATAATTTTATTTTTCTTCTTTTCATCTTTTACATAAAATCACAATTACATGTCATTATGAAGACTGAACCTAGTTACACTTTTCAACACTCTTAAGGATATTTATTTTCAAGGGTATCCATCTTTTCCATACTTCCATTAGAGTCTTCATATCTTTCTGGGAGATATCATAGTCAAATATTCTTGTTTTTTCATATGTTTATTGCCTTTACCATTGTTGCATATTCCATGATATCTTCCTTCCTTTCTTCACATATTTCTTTCCAAGGAGCTTGCAATCAAAGTTCCTCAATTGCAATCAACCACCTCATACTTCATATCAGGACATATTATGTTTGTTTCATCTAGTAAATATGTGACCCATGCATTCGTGCATCCCTTTGAAGGAGGAGATCCTTTCTTTTAATCATGCTCTTAAGATAGATCATTGGTTCATGATATCTGAAACCATATGGCATGACTTCCACAATATCAAATGTAAGCATACATACCTCATTTTGGGCCATCCAAACTTCTTGCAACAAATTCCTTTGAATGAATGAGCTTCATTACCTTGATATGCTTCACTATTATGTCATCATACCATCATCCCATGAATTTCACAAGTTTGGAATTCTTGATGAAAAACTTGCTTCCCCTCATGATCGGTGAACCTTGTAATGAAGATTCCATCAGAGAATATTGAGGATCTTGCATATCCTATCCTGCAGATGTTACCTTTTGACTGATGTATGATGAGCCTTGTCTTAGATGACTTCTTCCTTTTTCCATAAGTGTCACTTGAGCTTCCAATGAGGTTTCCAAGAGTTATATCCTTCATAGTTGAATTCCATATATTTTATTCGAGACATCCTTCATGTTACCTACGTCACAAGATCTTACTTATAATGCTTCTACTACGATGTCATTTTCTAATATGATGCATCCTATCTTATTCACAATGCTTCCTATCTTGATAACTATAATTTACACGATTGAAGAGTAATTTTAGTGAAGGATATTATCTGAGTCATAGTAGAGATCTCACACTTCCTCCTTCTTAGGCTTCTTGATCTTAAGTTCTTCCACTTCTTCGGTAATATGGGCTTCTTCCTTATTTCTCTTGTTATTGTCCCTTTTAAGTTTAGGACAATCTCTTCTATAGTGCCCATATTCTTGACATCCATAGCATTGAACCTTAGACATGTTCTTATTTTTCTTATGAGGACCAAATTTACCAAACTTTCCTTTTCTTTTTTTCATAACAACATATGTTTGGTTTTTCTCATTCGATCCTACATCATTTTTTGCCTTTAATCTCGTTTTTTCGATCTTGCACAATGACATAGATCTTGGAAAGGAGTGGCTTATTTCTTCCCATAAGTACTTGAAGTGAAGTTGCCCCATTCCTTTGATAGTGCATTTAATATTACAGTGGCCATTTCTCTGTCAGACATTATTTCACCCAGACCTTGAAGTTGATCTTTTATTTCTGAAATCCTCATGAAATATGAGGTTATTCCTTCTTCCTTTCAAATCTTCAATTTGTATAGTTCTTTCCTTAGAGAGATAACTTCTCATACAGTACTTACACAAAACAACTCTACCAATTTGTCATATATATATATTTTGAAGTATCTAATTTTGATACATATGGGATGAGGGAGTCTTTGATGGATTCTATGAGAATCCTTTGGGCCCTCACTTCCCCTTTCATGTATTTACCAAGTGCTTGAGTATATTCTTTGGGAAGTTGGGTTATTAACTCATTGATTTGATCCATGGCTTCATTCTTAATAAGGTTTAGGTCTATTCTTTTCTTCCATGCAAGAAAATTTGAAGCCCCAACTAATTTGTTGCTCTCCTTGCAAAAAGACATTTTGATAGATTCAGGTGAAGTAATATACTTACTTGAGTAGATGTTGCTTTCTCCACTTGCTTCCTCCTTTAACTTGATAGTGATATAGATAGTAGAATACTATTACTTGATAGATTATTTTCTACAAGATTCATCCTTGATCTCTTTGAGAGAGAGATCACTTTGATGGAGTTATTCAAAGGTTAAAGCTTTGCTTTAATGAAAGAGAGCTTGCTTCACAAACCCTTTTGAAGATGATGAAAATTTTATTCGATCTAGCATTCCTTAGTCTTTGAAAAAGCTTCTACCCCTTAGATGATGGATGAGTGATGATCATGAAAATGCTTCTAAGGTTTTGATGTTTCTTTCTGCTTCCTTGATGATTCCAAGACTCTTGGTGAAGTATATTTCTTTGATCTAGGGTTTCGATATGATGTAGATATTGAACTTTCAACTTTCATTTTGTTATTATTCGACTTGCTTTGATACCTTTCTTGAAACTCGATCCTTATGTGTCTCTTTAATTAGATGCCCTCTCCTTGACTTTGTCACCTTAGATTCGATACCATGTTGAGAAATCTAAGGCATCAATAGATAAGTGATTTCTCTACTATTAGTAACTGCTTGTGAGTGTTTTTTACTTCTTTATATTATGATATTCTTCTTCTGATTATATTATTAGTGTTCTTATTCGTAAACAACTACCAATGCATGAACATAAATAGGCAAGAGACATAGAATGTAGGTTATGAGCCAGGGCCAAAACGTCTCACACTTTAAGAGGAAGACCCACACAAATTCTCCTTATATAACCTTCAATTGATGAATACAAATTCCATGACGAAAACCCTTGACACTAGAGCCCTTCCAAGACTAATTCACAAGCCTCCTCTTGTCCCTTAGATCAATGCTTCTCTTCTTCTTCCTCTTCTCAGCTTCCTTCAGAATTTTGACTTCTTCTTGTAGATTTGCAACTATTTTCTTCACAATAGAAACCCTAGATCAGATTTGGCTTCTCAAATAGCCTTCTCCTTGAGAGAGAATATTATTTATCTAACTTGGATTCCTTTAGCGAAGAATTCACCCAAACAAGATCACCTTTTAGTGACTGTAATATTCAATCTTCCTTTTCCAACTTTGGACTTGAAATTCTCACATGTGTGAGGGTAAACCTGCCGAAAACAGTCCAAAATGATGACCCTCTCCTTCGTTGTCCTTCCTTCTTTCTTCATTGGCTTTAAGGATCTTTCTAATATGATCTGTGCACTTGTTATTTCAAACTTGCTTCACCAAATTGATATCCTCCAAATGAGGTTGAGCACTGCTATATATAGTTGTTTGTCCATGTCCATTAGGCCGACATGATCTCTGGAGTAGGTAGACTTCATCTTCTAGATTTATCCTTTCATTGTGAGCCGACTTGAGAGAAGACAAGTGACAAGGTCTTGGAGGGTGAATTTACATAATAAAAAAATATGAATCTTTACAATGTGTAACATGCCTTCATTACATGACAATGACTCTTTAGAATTTTATGAGTAGATGACCAAATCCATAAGGGCTCACAATGGGAGCCTTAACTAAAAATCAAATATCTTGCTCATAAATCCATGATGCAAGCATTACAATAATTTTATTTTTCTTCTTTTCTTCTTTTACATAAAATCAAAATTACATGTCATTATAAAGACTGCACCTAATTACACTTTTCAACACCATCCTCATCTGTTCTGGTCTCCCCACGTCACTACAATCTACAATATTTGGATAGTTCTTCTACCCCTCCCCCTACCGCATCTCTCCCTACCCCCTTTGACCCTGGTCGTGGCTTAGGGCTTATTGAGGATCTCATTATCTCCTCTTCTTCTAGAGGTCAAAAAGCATTCCTTTCAAAAGGCCAACATAATGAATATTATGAGATTCAATTTGGGAAACAAACCTTGATTCAAAGGGCGCTTAGAGCTACAAGCCCTCCTAAAGGTTCCTCATGAAAGTTACCTCACTTAACTACAAGGGTTTAGTCAATACCTCTAAAAAATTGGCTTTGAGGAGACTCTATGAACATTTCTCCCCCCATGTTATTTTCCTTTAAGAAACCATGTTGGATGGAGAAAATGATACCATTATTTTGCTTTAAATCCTTCCAGATTGGGACTTTTTGACAATTGATGTTATGGACTAATCTGGAGGCCTAATTACAGGATGGATCCCTAAATTCAACTTTGTCATTGAAGCCATTGTTGGATATGGATCTCACCTTTGCTAAATCGGATTTGATCCTTAATTTTATCAATGTATATGGTTCGTACATTGACTGACCAAAATATTGGTCCTCTATTGCTTGACTTTCAAGTTTCAGTTCTAACAAAGTTGTCCTAGGCAAGGACCTAAACTTCACTTTGGGAAACTTAGAATATTGGGTGTAACAATCCATTTTGAAAATTACCTCTTACAAATATTGTAAATGTTTTCCATGTAATTATTATTGGAAATGTAATCACAATTAATTTCCCAAGAGAAAGGGACATAAATTCCATAGCTTGAGTTGAGGAAGTTGCTTGGGAACTTGGAGGAAGTAGTCCATTTCATGGACACGATGGACTAATTTGGGTTTAAATGAAGTTGACTGAAAATTAAATGGAGCTAAAAGAAGTGAATGGGTCTCTCCAAGGAGGACGGGACCATGCTTTATTGGATAAATTTACAAGAAAGAAATGACAAGAAATTAAAGGAGGGTGGGTTGTGTTGGCCAAGGGATTTATTGGTCTGGGCAGGGACATGGAAAGACATGGAAAATTAGAAGGTTTCAAAATGAAGTGGTACAGAGTCTTGTAAAAGGGGAGTAATAACCATGAGAGAGAAAAACACAGCAAGAAGGCAACAAAAAGAAGAAGGAACAATTCATTTTGGGACAATGATCTCCAGGTGAAAGAGAACACAACAATGGGAAGAAACCTGTGTGAAAAAAGTAAGTGTTGTGTGGGCGTTGGAAGCGACAATAGTGTGCAAAGGTATTTCAACAAACTATTGGAAAGGATTTCTCATTTGGTTGAGAAATGTAAGTGTTGGTTGGGCACCTCTCAGGTGAGAGTTAATAGTCTCTAGATTGTTCGTTTTAGCTAAAGGGTGGAGGTGGGGTAGTCTTTAGATTCACTGATAGCTTGTGTGTGGAGACTATAATCTTTGGATTCTTGGTCAAGGAGTGCCCTGATACCTCCGATTGCTTGTTTCCAGGCTTAACAAACATTTTGGTGTGCTTTGGATTCTCGAGTTATGGTGGAGCCACTCAAAGCATTATTGGACTGGTTATGGATTCATTCTAAGTGTGTTCCAGATTCCCAGTTAGGGTGGAGCCATTGAGGAAGTTATTTAAGGGTGGAGGTGGAGTAGCCTATAAATTCCCTTGTATTGTCAAAGGGTGGAGGTGGAGATGCCTCTAGATTCCCTTGTATTATTGAAGGGTGGAGATGGAGTAGCCTTTGTATTCCTTGGTGTAACTTGTTTGGTAGGGATGAGGATGGTGTTATTTTTGAATTCCCTGGTGTTATGAGAATCTTTGGTGGTTCTCTGAAGCACTTCTCCTCAAGATTGAAATTTGGCTCAGGGGTGACAGTTGCAAGAAATATTGGTTGCAACTCGTCCAAGGTTGGGTGGAGTGTTGAAGTCCTAATCTCGGTTGCTAAGTTATTTTTTTATGTAAGATAAGTATTTACTTTTGCTTCATATGTTTGAATCATGTGCACATGTTTATTGTATGGATTAAATTCTTAGGTTGATAGTGAGGAATGGGAAATTCCTATGTGAATGTGGAATGTTGATTCCTATATTATTTTACTAAGGAAGTGGTTGAATTCCTACATGTGTTTTTATGAGCTTGAATTTTAGTGATTTTCTAGTCATGGTGAGACGGTGAATCTCTGTGCTTACTTCATTCAAATTGACGTGTATGGTTGGTTGGCATGTTTGTCTATCGATTCCATCATTTGCATTGAGTATGTGAATTGAATGGAATGAAGGAAATGCATATTTAAGATGTGATTGGGAGTTGGTTAAGTTACCCATAAAATTGGTGAAGCGCACTTAGATGTTGAGATTGCAACAAGATGATGGAGCTTAGTGAAAAGAGTCGCCTTCACTAAGTGGGCCCGCAGGCTATTTTTGGCGCAAGTCTATTTTTAGACTATGTCTATTTTTAGACATATGGATCATGTCTATGGATTGCAGGTTGCTGTTTATGGATGATTGATCAAGTTGGAAAAATA
>APFE030436520.1:0-24076 GCA_000404065.3 Pinus taeda | reverse complement strand
GGTTATCCTTTAAGTGTTGGAGAACTTGTTGTTGATGCTCGATGTGATCTTCCACTACTTGAACCTTAGAATTTTCTCTTAAATATGATGTGAAGGACGGTGGATGATATCCATAAAGTGCCATAAATTGGGTCATTTTTGCTACAGTATGGAAGGAATTGTTATACCACCATTCAGCCAGAGGCAACCATTTGACCCATCGTATCTGTTTATAAGATACAAAGCAACGATGATATCCTTCCAAACATTTGTTTAATATCTTAGTTTGCCCATTAGATTGAGGATGATAAGATGAGATATGAGCTAACTGAGGACCAAGACAAGAAAATAATTATGTCCAAAATTTTCCAATGAAAATGGGGTCTTTGTAGCTTACAGTAATATTTGGGTTTTCGTGTAGCTTTTGAATTGTTTCCATAAATGCAATAGAAAATGTATTGGCTTTAAAAGGATGCGATAATGCACAAAAGTGTGCAACTTGGTAAGTCTGTCAATTACCACCATGATGACATTCTTTCCTTTGGACTTGGGTAATCCTATGATAAAATCCACTGAAACCTCCTCCCAATGTTGGCTTGGAATGGATAAAGGTTGTAATATACCTAGGGACTTACTTGTTTCAAATTTATTTTGTTGGCAAACCAAACATTTCACCACAAACTTTTGAATATCCGATTTAAAGCCATCCCAAAAAAATTCCTACTTAACCCTGTGGTAAGTTCTTAAAAATCCTGAGTGCCCTCATAAGGGAGAGGCATGCAATTCCATAAAAATCTTTTGTTTGATTTGGGAATTCTTACATAGGTATAAGCAATCTTTGTACCATAATGAATTATTTTTCTAGCTAAATGTATTAAATGTGTTGGGATCTTGTTGTAACTTTTGAATGAGTGCCCACACTTCTTCGTCATTCTTCCATTCATCCCTTGCTTCATTTATCAAATCTATTTGGATAATAGAAATGGCACAAAGCAATGCTTCCGCATCCTCATCCTTTCTTGAGAGTGTATCTGCCATAAGCTTTTGCTTCCCTTTTTTGTAGGTGATTTCAAAGTCATAACCCAACATCTTTGTGAACCATTTTTTCTACTCTTCTAAAGATAATATTTGTTCTAAAAGGTATTTAAGACTATCATGATCTGTTTTTACCTTGAAGTGTCTTCCCATTAGGTAGGGTCGCCATAAATTAAATGCATGTAGTATTGCCAACATTTACTTCTCATGAATATCTTTGTGTAAATACTTTCCTTTTATTGGACGACTTTCGAAAGCAATGGGTCTTTCTTCTTACATTAAAATAGCACCAATTCCATTTCATGAGGCATCACATTCCACAATAAAGGTTTTTTTGAAGTCTAATGTAGCTAAGACTGGTGCTTGGCACATTGCCTCTTTAAGATGTTCAAAGGCCTTCGTTGCTTCTGGAGTCCATGAAAATGCATCCTACTTCAATAATATTGTTAGAGGTGCTGCTATTCTCCCATAATTCTTAACAAACTTGCGATGATACCCTGTCAACCTGAGAAATCCTCGTGGATGATTTATGGATGTGAGGATTTTTCGTTCCTTAATGGCTTTAATATTTCTAGGGTATACCTTCACACTTTCATGAGATACAATATGGCCCAGATATTCCACCTCTTGTACTCCAAAGAAACATTTGGATCTTTTTGCATATAATTATTTCTCCTCCAATAGTTTAAGCACCCTGTCAACATGTTGAACATGATCCTTCCAAGACTTGATGTAGATTAATATATCATCAAAAAATACTAACACAAATTTTCTAAGGAAGGATTTGAAAATGGGATTCATCAAACCTTGAAATTTAGGAGGTGCATTAGTAAGGCCAAAAGACATGACCAAAAATTCATAATGACCCTCATGAGTTCTAAATTCTGTTTTTGGAATGTCTTCAGTCTTCATTCTGATGTGATGATATCCTGAACGATGATCCAACTTGGTTAAGTAAATTGATCCATGCAATTCATCCAATAATTCATCAATGAAAATAATGGGAAATTTATCTTTAATAGTGAGCTTGTTGAGCTCCCTATAATTGGACACATGCGCCATGACCCATCCTTCTTGTGCACCAATACTACTAGAGTAGAGAAATAACTTTGACTAGGTTGAATTATACCAGCCTCTAACATTTCTATAACCATACATTCAATTTCACTCTTTTGGGCATAGGGATATCTATAAGGCTTGATGTTTGGAGGAGAACTTCCTAGAATCAAATGAATAGCATGATCATGATCACAAATAGGTGGGAGGCCTTTGGGAGTCTCAAATACCTTGGAGTGATTGTCCAAGACTTTTTAGAGATCTGGAGAAATAGATGATTTCTATGTGGGAACCTCTAGCGAACATAATTGTGCAATTACGCCCTGTTGTTATTTCTTTAGAATCTTTTTCGTTCTGTTAGAGCTAATTATCTTTCACAGTTTCCCTGTGATACCTGTTAATTCAACTTCCTTTACTTCCGAAGAAAATTTCATGAAAGGTTCTTGAAAATTAAAAGCTATTGTACCCAAGGATTTTATCCATTGGACTCTTATTACAACATCATCACCACCCATTGGAATGGAACGAATTGGGCTATTTAGTACATATTCTCCCATGGATAGCTTGATATTATGGCACTTTCCAGAGCAATTTATGGTTCCTCCACTTGCAACCATCACTTGACACTATGGTGTTGGATATAGGAAACAATTCAATTCCTTGACTATATTACAATGAATAAAATTAGGGGTAATTCCTAAATCAATCAACATTATTACCCTTTTCTTCTTGAGATATCGTTCTATCTTGATAGTTTGAGGAGTGGTAATTCCAAGAAATGCATTACAAGATATGGTCGGATACATTTCTTATTTCTCTAGGGTTTGCTCCTAGTGTATATCCTCTTCTTTTGATTTTTCTTGTTCTTTTTCTTCCCCCTCTTCACAATCTATGTAAAATAATTTATTCTTAGCTCACTTATGACCTTTAGTGTATTTGTTATCACAACTATAACAAAGCTCGTTTGATCTTTTTTCTTCCAATTGTTGTGGTGTCAACCTTGTAGGTTGGTGGAAGGCTAGGGGCAACAACACTTCCATCTTTATAGTTGTGAGTGGTAGGCTTCTTTGTTGCCATAATTTTTCTTTCCAATTTTCTTGCTAACCAGAGTGCCTTCTCCAATGAATCAGGTTCCCAAAGGTGAACCTCATGTTGGATGTTATCCTTTAAAGTCCCTATGAACACATAAATCCTGTGCTCCTCTAGAATATATTTTACCCTTATATTCAATTTTTGGAAGTCCTCAATGTGGTCCATCATTGGACCCTTTTGTTTGAGAATCATCAATTGGCTAAAAAAAAGTGTTGCTTTTTGTATCGTCATAATGTGCTATCATTTCTTCTATAAAATTGTCCAAGTGACAATTTGTTTACGAGAGCAAATCCATCGATACCATACAAACCTATCTAGTTCCAAATATAAAGTTACAATGCGTACCTTTTGTGTGTTTTTCACATTATGGAGATCGAAATATTGCTCCATTTGTAGTATCCATGTTACGAGATCCCTGCCATCAAATTTCCTCATATCAATCTTTGGAACATGGTGGGTCTTCAACCCATTGTTAGAGTCTATGAAATCATGATTAGCATTTATTTTGTTCTTCTCATGAGCTTCCTTTACTACCCTTTCGCCATTAGTGATCATTCCTTGTAGCAAATTTGTCAAATATGTTTTCATCTCTTCCATGTTGCCTTTAAGTTTTCTTCTATACCATCCATCTTAGCTTCCACACCTTTCTTTAAACCATCCATCTTAGCTTCCATGATTTACTTTAAACTATCCATCTTAGCTTCTGTTACTTTTTGTGAGAATGAATTTTGTTGCACTTGGTCTCGTAATTTTGATATATCATGTTGCATTTCTTCCTCTTCTTCATGATTCATGCTAGACATTTCAGGTTTCTTTATAGGTGTTTCCATTTTCTTTCTTCGGAGCATAAATTAATGATAATAATGCTTCACTATGCCTTTTGAATTCCTTCAAACTATTTTTTCAAACCAACCTTATGCAAAATTTTAAAAAAACTACACCCTATTTTTCACTTTGTAGGAGATCGATATTGAATTTGTTGTATCTCTGTAACTTCGGATCTCCAAGATGTGAAATTGGGTCATGTGGTAGCCCTATGAGTCCTATTTCCAACCCCACAATTCTGATCAAGATTGGATTCTTCAAGGAAGAGTTATGCCAAATCTCCCATGATGACCTGATTATAGACTGGTTCAATAGAGCGAACTTGTATGAAGTTCCACATGTCATTGTTTCAACCTTAGGACCTGAAACCAATATACAAAAAACTACAGGCTGTCCTATTTCTGTAAATTTTTACAAAATTTTAATCTGATGCTCAGAGAGAACGTTATGACGATTTTCCCTAGGGCATATGTTTGAGATATAATTCTGGAACCTACAAAAAACCTAACTTCCTTGGATCCTATCTCTAAAAATATAGCAAGAAAAGATCTTAAATTATGATCCGAGGTCAATTGAGATTTCAGCCTAAATGGGTTTTAATTTTTGATTCTGAAACGTCATTGAAAAAATGTTATAGTGAACATTCCATGATGACATGTTTGGAGCAGTGAAACCCTATAATCCAAAGCTTTGATACCAAATGTTATATAACCAACTCAAAAAATAGAAGAAAATATAGATCAACGACTTGAAAATCAACCTCTTCAAGGGGGGAACCTACTTTACATTACACAAATGAATAATTCTTGGATTCTACAAATGACAAAACCTCCTTTCTATATATAGGAGTCTAAGGGGTCACAATATAATCAAATCCAACATAACAGTAATAATACAAGGGCACAACAATAACAATAATGGTCTTTTATGGGAAACAATAATAACAATATGGGGACAATAGGGGCACAAAAATAACAATAAGGACTACAATAACAATAGTAATGGGGGAATCACTAGTATTATAGGGACCTAACACTCTCTCCTCTCTGACAAGCGTGTGGCAACATTTTAGTGGATGTTGATGTTAGTACAAAGAACACGTGGCATGAATATTCAGTGCCTTTGTGTACCCTAGTGGGCGAGATCTGAGTGACACATGTCACCACTAAGATGGAACCACATGGTGTCTATGATGCCAGCATGACATAATCCCGGATGGTTGAGCCCAGAAGGCTTTGAAGGTGCACAAGCAGAAAGCATTAGGCTAAAAGAGCATCAAGTGCACATGGTAGTTGTCAGAGATAGCTAAGCTCGACTTGTCATTTATTGGTTCACAGTTGTAGCAATGGTTCACACGAGATAGCTCATCTTGATCCTTAGACCCCAAAAGTTAAATAAGTAAGCAAAGGGAGGAACGTTCAGGCTAAATCATAATGACCAATGGGAGAAAGCGTTAGGGTTGAATCACATTTACACGTAATCCTGGAAGGATATTAAGCCAAGGCTAAAGCTTAAGGACCAGGATGAAGTTGTGTGCGACACGAAGACCAAGGGTGCAAGAGACATTATAAAAGAAATCCCTTCAGGATAGAGTACAAAGGGGCCTACGGATCGTTGTATGTAGTGTTAAATAAGATCTTGGGGATATATAATTCAATAAGCCCACATAGTTATATTCAATAGTAGTGGTAAATCCCTTTAGGGCCATAACAAAGCACGAGGAGCACAAGCAGAAGTGTTAAGTGGTGTTTTCATATGTAATTTTCCCAAGCCATAACAAATCTATAGTCTTGGCTTTTTTGTTTAGCGGAGAACTAAAGACAAAGGTTATTGGGACAAAATAAAGTGATTACAAGCCAAGGTTAATGCTTAAAGCATGAAATGGTCTATTCACCATATTTGGATGTATGATTTGGCAACTTGATTTTTCCGTTTAGAACATCACTATAAAATTAGCATAAAATATGCATGAACGATTTGGAAACTTTGAATGGAAGAAAATAAAATTAAGAGGCGTATTTGGTAGTTTTTATATATCTGAGGATTTTCCAAAATTAGAGAAAGTCCCAGCTAAACCATGTAAAACTTCTAGAATAGAAAATTTGAGCAGTTTAACTCAAAATTTCTTTTAGTGACGAGTGAGAAGTGAGTGAAGACTTGAAGTGCACATATATAAGACTTAATTGAAGAAGGAAAAAGTCAAAAATAGAAGATTCATGAAAGAATTCAAGAGAAAGTTAATAAAAGCTTCAATAATAAAAATATCAGTTCAGTTTCCTTTATAAGCATAATTGAGTTTGCAAAGTGAAGGGAGTGTGCAACAGGGCAACTGTGTTGGTTGGAAGAGGTGTGTGAGAGGTTGTTGACACAACATGATGCATAATGTGGGTATGCATCAAGGGTGAATCATAGATCATGTTTGATATCTGAAAAAGTGCAATTGGTGATATGGTTTGAATGGTGTTTTGATGAAGAGGTTTTTATGGTCATATTGGACAATTGCAAAAGATTGATGTTGTTGGTATAGTTGCTGATTTTTTTCAGTAATTAGAGATTGCTAAAGGTGTTTGTTTGGTGGATTTGGTGAGTGGCTAAGGTAAATTTGTTTATGAAATAAAATGACCTATTTATTTGAGTATGAAAATGGTTGAAAGATGGATTAACAAGGCTAGCAAGTAGTAGCTTTCATTCCAAGTGCAAGAGTCCCTTTCAACAGTGGTTGATAAATGAGCAAGAGAAATAGTGCCCTTCAGCATTGGCTGATAAACGAGCAAGGGAAAGAGTCAATTTTAGTGAAAATCGATAAATGAGTAGGGGAATCAATCCCTTTAATTAAATATTGATAAACAAGTAGGAATAGAAGTTCCTTTCAATAGCAGTTGATAAAACCACAAGTAGTATCTTGTGGGGCAATGATGTAATCAATTAAAGCTTGTATTTGACAAAGAAATAAAAGGAAGATTGATGGCTTAAATATATGTTGTGCATGTGTATGAAAATGTTTATAATGTTATGTTTTACATAGTTGAGTTGTGTTATTGATTCATGAGTGATTGCTAAAGTAATTGAAAGTGTAATTTGTTAAGAGTTGTATTATTTAGACAAACAACTGATTCCCACACCCCCCCCCCCCCCACACACCACCGCCCCCCTTCCCCCTCTCACCCTCTTAGAAGTGTATTAGTTTCCACTGTTTCTAAAAATTGGTACTAGAGCTACCAAGTTCCATCAAGCTCAGCTTAATAATTGGAAGGGAGATCAGGGATCATGGAGAACCAAGAATGGATTACCTTAGATGGAGTTCCATTTTTGAATGGGACAAATTATACAACTTGGAAGGTAAGAATGAGAATTTTAGTATGAGCTCTTGATTTAGATGTATGGCTATCTATGGAGAATGGATTGATAGCTAGTGAGGTTGATGAAAAAGTCAAGGAGGAAATCTTGAGAGGGTTTTCCAGGTTATATATTGAGAAAGTAATCGGGCGTCAAAATTGTCAAATAGATCTTGCATGAGTTGTAGTCAATCTATGATATAGACATATAAGTTGCATGTGATGTCAAGAGACTTTCTCTAGAGGATGCAGAAGTCAAATATTCTAAGAGTATTGAAGATCACAAATTAGAGGATGATTACCCTGTATCAAGAGTCCAAGTTGTTGATCAACACACAAAGAATTCAGAGGAGAGGAAATCTACAAGTAAGTTGAAAAACAGGCCATTTATCTTCAAGTTTCTCAATTGCAAATTCTGGTGAAGGAGAGAGTTTCTCATCTAGTGGTAATGAAGAAGGAGATACTTTAATAGCAATAGAATATTTGGGCATTGGTCAAGAAGATGATGGGTCCACCTTTGGTGAAGAGGAAGAAAGGGAATCTCATGTGTTAACATAATAATACCAAGAGTCGGCAAGGGAACAAGATCTTGAACAGGCTATGAGTGAATTAGACACAATATGTTAATCTAGTAGCTCCTCTATTGAGTTGGAAAATATTAAAGAAAATATATATTTGAAAGGTACCTAATATCATCCCTTGAGGAGATCAAGAAACTCAAAGCCATTAATCTAAAGCTATAAGTAGAAAATATAACATTAAAAGAGTAGTTGTTGAATCATTAGAAGCAGGCAAAGAATTTTGAAGCTTTGGATGAGACTCAAGGCAACCATAGTCCTCCTTAGGCCAGGACAATATTGAAAGGTGAAAGTGACTCAACAACAACATCAAAGCGACCCATCAGCCTTGTTAGATAAAGATCCAACAACACTGTAGTAGCAGAGAAGAGAATGCAACCACAAGGAGACAAAAAATATATCTAGAGATAAAGGAAAAGGTATGCAACCCCTCATATGTTTTTATTGTGGTATCACGGGGAACTTTGCCTCCAAGTGTCCAAATAAGAAAAATAAGCTTCAACAGCGTAGGCAGAATGCTCTATTTTAGCAACATCCATGAGTTGCTCAAAGAAATTATAGCGATCATTCACAGAAAGCCTTTTCCCCTCAAAGTAAAAAATTCTAGAGGCTCAAAAACACTAGGAGAGTAAGTATCAATCCAAGAAATTGGAAAAGTAGAAGCTTTGATAAGAATAATTCCTTTGCCCCTTCTTGAATCATGTTGAATGTTATAGGTGTAAGAATTTTTGGGCATAAAGCAGTTGCATGAAAACTTGGAAAGAATTTGCCTCCTTTCTAGAACAAGTCAAACAAAGGCATGGATTATGTGGAAATCCAATAAGAAAAACTATGCAAGAGTTATTTCAACACTCATAAGAGAGGCAGTTTGAAAGGTGCATGGAGGAAACAAAAACTAGTGTTTGTATTTAAAGATTATAAGCAGAAGAATAGTATATCAAAGCCTGAAATTCATGTGGTATATCTCTCTTATATAACTTGTAACAGTAAAAGACTCCAATCAGAGAAAAGACAAATAAATAGTGCAAATAGTTCTCCAAAGCAATATAGGAAAAAAGTTAGAATAAATAGTGAGAAAGAAGAGCAACAGGTAATTTGCAGTTTTGTTTTAATTGGTGCTAACAAGAGGAATGATTAGTGGCTTGTATGCTTAGACTATGATAGCAATTCATTCAGTCTAACAAGAGTACTATATCAGCGCAGGAAATTAGGTCATGGTGTTTCCCCAATAAAAATTCAGTATACCCAAGTGTGGAAGAAAAAGGGCGATAATCTACTCAAGGGGGTAGATCTCTTTTTCCTCTGCATTGAAAGAGAAGAGGTTGGATTCAAGAGAAGCCAAAAAGGTCAGATGCAAGGAGAAAAAAGTAACATGCCTAATCTTGCATTTGAAGTATAAGGGAAGTATGACATCTTTTTGTTTTTCTTGAATTTATGAATTGTTGAAGTAGATTGGTGTTGATAAGTATTATTGTTGATTTAATATTATTGCCAAATTAAATTGACAGATTGAGTATAGATGGCGATGATAGAATATGGATGATGATCTGTTTATTTTCAAATTTTTCTTCTCTTGTGCAAGTATGTTTACGGATTCCTAATGCCAAGAGGGATCATAGTTGTTTAGTCAATTTAGTAAGTCCTAAATTGCTACATTAATTACCAATCCGGGAGTTGTAAACTGATGAAGTGTGGCGCACTATATGTGCAAGACAACCTCTTTCTTACTTTTTGTTGTTTTCAATTTTTATTTTGTTTTGGGGGTTTTTATCTTCATTTATCTCCTAATGTGAATGGAAATCCTATCCCTGAGTTTTAAGAATACTCTAGAAGGCAAGTATGGATATAGATTTTAAGGGCAATTATGTCCTCTTAATGATTTCCAGAACTTAACACTTCAGAGGGCTTAGAACATACTAGTGATGAAATTAATACTTGAACAAGAATGAAAATGTGTTGCTATTCAAATCAAACAATAATGAACTATTGATCATGAAACCATTATCTCTGCTGCTTATCTAAGTACAGAAAGAAAAATGAGTTAAGCTACTGCACTCAACAAATCAAACTAATAAAAGTAAAATCAATTCACTTCATTCATAGTCTGATAGCTCGCCAGGTAATCTAAGCTATGGCTTTAGGAGATAACGTCAATGATATGAGCAAGTTGATATCTAACTGCAGAGAAGTAAACTAAAATCAAATCACATCATTCATAGTTCGATAGCTCACCAGGTAGTCTAAGCTATGGCTTTAGGAGATAATTTCAATGATATGAGCAAGTTGATATCTAATTACAGAAAAGTAAAACTAAAATCAAATCAAATCATTCATAGTTTGATAGCTCGCCAGGTAGTCTAAGCTATGGCTTTAGGAGATAACGTCAATGATATGAGCAAGTTGATATCTAATTGCAGAAAAGTAAAACTAAAATCAAATCACATCATTCATAGTCCGATAGCTCACTAGGTAGTCTAAGTTATGGCTTTAGGAGATAACGTCAATGATATGAGCAAGTTGATATCTAAACTAACTAACAAAGCAAGTGAATAAGGCTAAAATAAAAGCATAACTGGAATTAAAAAAAACCAAGAAAAGCAAAGTCAGCAGAGAGGCTAATCCCATGTCACTAGTTATTGCAAAAATTGTATGAAAATGCTCGGGCCTACTCTATCCTGAAACACACACACTGATCAGTGTTAACAACAATATACAAAGCTTGAAAAAATCATGTACAGGAATGAAATGTTAATAACATAACAAATGAAATATACACAAGTGGATAACTATGAAATATGTGCAATGGAAATAAGGAAACACTACATAGAAACTTTACAGCAATAAGGAAAACAAAACCTCAGCGTGCAAGGGCCCTCTGCATGGCCTTCGTCAACAGGCTATCAGTCTAGAATTATGCTCACGTATTCATATAGAAACAGAGTCTTCTTTATATTTCAAAACAGAGGAAGAATCCTCTCGTTACCATAGTGGGACTAGTGTCACGGCACAGTAAATTTAACAGCAAAATTACATCAACAAAGACTAACTCTATGCGTTTGGAAAACACATTATTTATAACAAAAATTCATAATTGTTTTCCTATGAAATATCTTTAACTGAGGACATGTAAAAGGACAGCGTTCTAAGCTTAGCATACTGGTTGCCGAGATTATTCAATCTATCAAAAGTGGCTATTGGATTCACATCGTGGGGCACTCTACAGGTGTTAACATGACCCCAGAGATCTAGGAACGGCCACGAATCCTTCACGTGTTTGAAAAAAGAGTCCAGTTGTCGTAGGAATCCTTCATTAGACCACCATTTGACCACCGTTGACCACAACTTTCTTTAATGAATCCGGCTAAACCAATAGGACTTGATCCATGTCCAGGTCATTCTTAACTTGCCCACGTGCCTTATTTTGCCTAATGACACCTGCAACCTAGAGTTTAACAAAAACAGCTGCGGAAAGTGGTTGCATTCCGCAGCTCATGAGCAAAATCTAATTCAAACAGCAAACACAAAAACATAGTTAGAAAACCATTTCAATTCTCTTTTAGAATCAATATGCAATGATTTTTGATAGCTTATGAGGTCCAGGTGAGGGGAAAAAGTCTAGGAAAGTGTGTAGGAGATATGTAGTTTCAGGGCTCAACATACCCCCACTGTGAAGGTGTTGCATGTCCCCATGCAACCAAAACTTTGACCATCCTCCCTTCAGTTCATGTGTTCTAAGACCTCTGCTAGCACATCCAGCCTTCTTCTCTTCTTTCTTGGTAACACTATCATCCTAGGCTCTACTCAACCTCCTGCTCTTTTTATTCAACTTCCTATTCTTCTTCTACCACAGCCCAAGATGCAACATGGTGTTGTCGTGAATGATCTTATCCAATCTGCTTTGTTCCTTCAATGTTTCATTTTCTCTTTTGATGTGTCTATTTAAGATCTCCAGTACAAAAACTTCCTATTTCAGTGATTGGATTAGAGCTTCCTGTGCTGCATTAGGCTGGGTAGATGAAGTGCCTGGATCTGTGGTAGTGTTCTCCAACGACTCGATATAATCATACATTTCTTGCTGGTTTGGGTCTATCTCAGGTGTCCTTCTTTTCTTTCAACTGTTTTTCAATCAAGATTTTCACAAGGCCGTGATGGTACAGGTGGGGTTCTATGTCCTCCAGATTCTTTTGGACAGTTGTGAACATCTTTTTCAGGCTATTCAATAAAAATTAAGGCAAATTGAGAGTTTGATTTTCTAGAAAATTCATCAGCAACCAGGTGTGGTACATATACATGGACCCAAATCGTCCTTCACATGTAATAAACTTCTGGATTATCAACAATAGATTGGCCCACTTTTCTTCTAAAGCATAGACAGGGATTGCACATTTGAAAATGGTGATATCCATACCTGGATTGCATAAGATAACCCTCTAGGCCCTCTCGTCAAAGATTTTATTTTTGAACCACCGCTCTCCCTCCTTTGGGAGTTCCATTGCGGCTGCTATAGATGCCTCTGTGACAGAAAATATAAGGTCTCCAACCTCCACTTCCACACCATTAAAAGACCTCGCAAAAGTCTTCGTAATTTCTTTATTGTAACATCTGAATTTCTGAATGAACCGTAGCCACCGTGCCTTCCTTAGTATGCTTTTCAATTACGGATACCCCTCCATGAATTTGGGCCCTTCCGGTTCTGCTCTCAACAAAAGACCCATTCCTTCCTCCTGCCTTAAAATACGTCTGCGTGTGTAATGGATTGACGGAGGTGAGAAGGTTGGGTTAGCAAGGAATGGACAAGGTTTATGGAGAAAAACCAGTGATTGTAAATGGAAAAAAATAGAGAACAGGTAGTGGGAATGCGTTCATGGAGCGGAGCGGAGGCTTATGTGAATAGGGTAGAAATGACAAACAGAATAGTATGGGAATAGAATGAACTTGGCTTTTGAGATAGAAGGTTGCGAAATAGGTGTGAGTATGTTTTCAAAATGGCTGCAGATTTGTGTGGCGGGGAAGAGCCTTGATCAAATCAATTACGTTCCCATAATTACTCGGTTTAACAGGTGGAGTGTCAAAGTATAGCCAAACACGAGTTAAATCCGGAGGCTGATCATGAGGTCGTTTAAAAATTAATGCAAGGTTCATGGAGGAATCATGTAAAGGTCGTGGAACGGTTATGGAAGCCATCAATGCCAATCATTACATATAATGGAGCCATGGTTTTATAACTATATAGAATGTGTTTTAAATTGCTATTTGAAATGAATCTTACCCATACCTTGGAATTTTTGCCACTTCCGTCCATTATCGTTTGATTAGCTCCTCCCCGTTGATGCTTTTAGGTGCTTCATATCTTCAACATATTTCCTTTGTCATATCTACATTTGGTTCTTTTTATTATTTGGCTAACATCTGACTGCCATTGTTGAATAAAAGAGTGCTAGCTACGAAATCAACAACTAGCCGCGGAATCAGTTTGCAGCTGCAGAAACAGGATTCAGCTGCGAAAACTGATACAGTGAACATATGATTGAATGGAGCTAGATGAATGATGACTGAGTGAATGAAAACTGGTCATGAAAAGACTTTTATTGGCGGAATGAAAAGAAATGGAGTGAAGTGGAGTGAGATGAAGTGAAGTGACATGAAACTGTGAAGTGAGAGAGAGACCTTTTTTTTTCGAAAATATAGGGCGTCAGAAGGTTTTGATTTTCGCCCTATATTTTCTGTATAAGACTGCCAATCGGTGATTGGTTTTCAAGCTTATACAATTTTTTTAATTTTTTTTTTAAGAAATAGAGTAAGAACAAGGACTAGGCTGGTGGATCAGAAGGATTCTTCTTCACCAGCTTTATTGCAGAATTATCCTAAAAGATTTTGACAAATTCCTCCTTTGAGAGTGGCTTATGGTAGATCTTTAATCGGTGACCATTCACAATAAGAGGAGTTTGATATTCATCAATGGTTTTGATTCTTACCGCTCCATTGCTAAATACTTTGTCAATCTCATATGGCCCAAGCCAATGAGTCTGAAATTTACCTTTGAAATCTTTGAACTTGGAATCAAATAGCAATGCCCAATCTCCTTCTTGAAACTTTTTCTCTTTGTTGTATTTGTCATGCCACTTAGCTCTTTGATATTGAACTAGATCAGTTCTTAGGATTGCCTCTTGTCTGATCTCATCTAGTTCATTCAACTACTCCATTCTATGCTTTTGGGCTTCTGATAGATCCATTCCCAATTGAACTGACATCTTGAAAGTTTTAACTTGGAACTCAATGGGGAGCAGGACTTCTTTCCCATAAACAAGTTCATAGGGAGAATGTCATGTTGTATTCCTTCATGTAGTTATGTAGGCCCATAAGGCTTTAGGAAGCCTTTCTACTCAATCTCTTCTGTGTAGATGAACAGCCTTGGTAATGATGCCTTCAAGAACTTTATTCGTAGACTCTACTTGACCATTTGCTTGCGGATGGTAAGGAGTAGATTTTCTGTGCTTGATTTTGTATTCTTCCATCAGCTTCTCCACCAGGTTGGATGTGAATTGACCTCCCTGATTTGTCACAATTTCTCTTGGAACACCAAAGCAAGTAAAAGTATCCTCATAAAGAAAACTAATAACTGAATGCTCAGTAGTAGAAAATAATGCTTTGGCTTCTACCCATTTAGTGACATAATCAGTACATACCAATATATACTTTCTTTGTTTAGATGGTGGGTTAATAGGTCCAATGAAATCTAAAGCCCATTTTCCAAAGGGTTCGATGAGTACCTGTGGCTGCAATGGCATTTCATTTGAAAGGGTAGGTTTCCCTACTCTTTGGTAGTTGTCACACCTTTTGACATATTTTTTTGCATCCTTGAAGAGGGATGGCCAATAATATCCTAAAGAGAGGATTTTATAGGCTGTCATTTTGTCAAAAAAGTGGCTGCCGCATGGTTCATCATGACATGCTTTGAAGATATCAGGCATTTCATCTTCCCTAACACATCTTCTGATCACAAGATCTAGCACTGTTTTAAACAATTCGTTAGAAATCCATGAATATTTTGAACTCTCCTGAATAATCTTTCTTCTTTCACTAGGAAATAAATGTGGAGGTAGTTTCCCTGTAATCAAATAGTTAGCTATATCTACATACCAAGGGGTATTAGTAGCTACTGTAAATAAATATTCATCAGGAAACTTGTCCTCTACAAGAGAATCTTCTTTAGTATTCTGAATCCTAGACAAGAAATCAGCTACTGTATTTTGTTTCCTTGGTCTATCCAACACAGTAATATTGAATTCCTATAAAAGTAGGAGCCACCTTGTAACTCTGCCATAAGTAATAGGTTTGTTCATTATATATCTAATTGCAAAATGATCAGTATGAATAAAAGTTTCATAGCCTGTTATATAATGTCTGAAGTTATTGATTGCATGTACAACAGCTAAAAACTCTTTTTCAGTCACAGTATAGTTCAACTCAGTGGGAGTTAAATTTTTACTTGTATAGTAAATGGCATAAGGAACTAAATCTTTTTGACCCAACACAGCTCCTAGAGCTGTATCTGAAGCATCTGTAGAAATATGGAAAGGAAGTTTCCAATTTTGTCCTCTCAAGATAGGCGCTTCAGATATTCTTGTTTTCAAAGTTTCAAATGTTGATTGGCAATCAGGACCCCATTTAAATTCACAATCTTTTGTAAGAAGTTTGAAGAGTGGAGATGCTACTTTAGTGAAGTTTTCCACAAATCTTCTATAATATCCAGTAAATCCCAGAAAAATTCTAACATCTTTTTGACAATTTGGAATAGGCAACTTGGAGATGACTTCGACTTTTGATTTATCAACTTAAATCCCATCCCCTGAAATATGATGTCCTAAAACAATACCTTCAGTAAACATCATAAAGCATTTTTCATGGCTTAATGAAAGGTTTGTTTCTTTACATCTTATAAGGAATTTTTCCAAATTTTCTAATGCCTCTTCAAACGAATCACCATAAACTGTAAAATCATCCATATAAACCTCTACATAATTATGGATTAGATCAGAAAAAATTCCTAGTACAGCTCTTTGGAATGTTGCCGGTGCATTACATAATCCAAAGGGAAGCACTCGATAAGAAAAAGTTCCCCATGGACAGGTAAATGTGGTCTTATCTTGATCTTCGGGTGCTACCTGAATTTGATTATACCCACTAAAACCATCCAGAAATGAAAAATACTTTTTGTTTGCTAATGTATCTAATACTTGATCGATAAAGGGCAAGGGAAAGTGATCCTTCAAAGTTGCTTTATTCAATTCCCTGTAATCAATGCATACCCTCCATTTACCATTCTTTTTAGGTATTATAACCAAAGGAGAAATCCATCGGCTATCTGAAATTGGATAAATGAAGTTTACATTGAGTAGTTTTTGGATCTCTTCTTTCACTATCTCCCTAAGATTTGGATTCATCCTTCTCTGAGGTTGTTTGATTGGTCTATTGTTTTCCTCGATATAGATATGATGGATGCAAGTCTTAGGGTCAATACCTTTCATATCAGTATACTCCCATGCAAATGCAGTAGAGTTTTTTTGCAAGATTTTGGTTAGTTCTTCCTGTTGTGGTTTTTCCAAATTTTTGTTGGTATTCAATGTTTTTCCTGAAAAAATCTCAATGGTAGAATTATTGAACTCTTCCATAGAGTAAAGAGACATTTGTCTTGATGATAAATACTCAATGTTAGAATGTAACTGAAATTGTGTGTGGTCATATTCTGAAGATGTTTCAAAATTTTCTAATGTGTTCAGAATTTGACTATCTTCACTAATTTCAGAAATGGTAAAGACAGGTTGTATAATGTCCTCATCATCGATCCATTCATTGTCTCCTACTTCTGTAATTTCTTTTGCTGGAGGATACAAATTGAATTTCTTTGTCGAACTACCATAAAAAATGTACATATCCTCAGATCTACAACTAATGAAAGAATCAGCTGTGGCTAGCCAAGGTCTTCCTAAGATGAGTGGGTGCCCTCCTAAATTACTTTTGGGAGTCAAAATCATAAAATCTACTGCATATTCCCAAGAATCTAAGGACACTGAAATATCTTCTAGTACACCATCTGGTTTGATTACTAATCTATTTGCAAGTTGCAGTAAGGTGGGTGTAAAAAGAAGATTAGGAAGTTTAAGTTGTTCCATAGTCTGTCTCATAATGTTTATAGCAGCCCCTAAGTCAGTCAAAGTATTTGGAATTTCTATCCCATTTATACGTGTCTTTACAATTGGACTACCTGGATCTACATACTTCTGGATAGTAATTTTTCCCATCATGATATCTGCAATTTTTCTTACCAGGTGGATTCTTCTTGTATCTCTTGGTTTCCTTCCTGGTCTTTTAAGACTCAAATCCTTTATTGTTTTTGCTAAAATAGTAATCTCTCTAATGGCTTGTAGCAAGGGAATCTTGATACAGACATTCTTTAATTCATTTAGAAAATCATAGTCAGGCAACAAGATTTGTTTTTCCACCCCTTTGTCAATTTGTAATCTTTCAGGGAAAGGAGTTGTGGATGAAGATGCAGGTTGCTCAACTATAGGAGTTGTGGGGGTTCACTCTTTTTCTTTCTCTTTTTGAATGTTTTGGTTTTGAAGAGATGCTTCCTTAGAACCTTTATTGACTTTAAGAGAATCCTCCTTGGAGGTATCTTGGTCTTGAACATCTATAGAAGGTTTTTATAAAATTCTACCAGACCTGAGTTGTACATCATTAAGAGGAATAATCATATAGGTAGGAAATTGTTTTCTTTCTACCATGTAAGCATTCTGAGGATTTTTGTTGTTAGGATTTGGCAATGGCTGGGCTGGTAGTTGATTTTTCTTTTGTTGAAATGGAAGCAAGAGTTGAGGATTTGGATTTTGTTGAGAAGGTTGTTGTTGTGGAAATGGTAATGAAAGTTGTGGGTTTTGATTTGGAAGTTGTTGATTTTGTTTGTTTTGAAAAGATGGAGGATATTGATAAATTGAGCAAATCTCCCATAAGGATTTTGCATCCCTTGTGTCCATGCTTGATATGGATTTTGAGGTTGGGGCCAAGGTTGTTGCCAAGGATTCTAGTTTGGTGGGGGTTGAAAGTTCATAGGGTTGTTAAATCCTTTATTTTGTTGCCCCTGCCAAGGTCTTCTTGAAACAAAAGAAAGGGATTCTACTAAATTCGGATCTTCTTGAAAGACAACTTTGAGCCCAGAAATTGAAGGAAAATCCTTAGTTTCATGACTTTATGAGATAATCATACATGTTTCTACAACTTTTGCATCCAAGGGGCATTCCCTTAGAGCATGTTTCTTCCTACATTTTGGACAAAAGATGGCCAAGGTATCAGCTTCTGTTTTCTGCTTGTTTTGTATTTTAAGGGTGTCTAGTTGTTCACTAAGGCTCCCTAGAATATCCGCTTTTAACTCATCAAGCATATTGCCAATCTCTATCGTACTTATTGATCTAGTTGCAGATTTGTTTGCTCTAATAAGAGAAGGATCTCTAGGCCCTTTTCCCATTTTAGATTTTCCTTTTAAGAGATGGACACATAGTTTTGCGATATCACGAAGTGGAAGTTGAGAAATATCTCCCTTACCCATCATGTTTAAAATATCTATCCATTCATCTCTAATGGATTTTAATAGAAGGGATTTCAAGGTTTCCTCATCTAAATTACTCATTTTTGCTCTCTTTAAGTTGTATTGAAATCTTTCAAGGAAATCCTCCAAGTTTTCATCTTCTTTTTGCATCATTTTGAATACCTCATCCCTATGATTGGTGGGCATGCAATAGTCCAGGTATCTATCCAAAAACATTTGTTTCATATCATTCCAAGTCCTAATAGATTAGGTGACTAATCCCATAAATCATTTCAAAGCAGCTCCCTTCAATGTTGAAGGAAACAGTTTGAGTTTTTGAGAGTCTTCCATATAGTCATAGGTTCGGCACACGACTTCAAACTCAAATAGAAATGTTTCAGGATCCTCACTTTGTAACCCATAAAAGTTTGGGAGGACAGATGGTGAAATGTTTTTCATTTTTGTATGGGTTTCCTCATCAACTATAGGGAATCCAAATGAGTTATGTCCTTCCCTATTTCCTCCATTATTACCTCTACCTCCACCATTATTGCCTTCATTATTTCCTCTTCCTCTACATCTACCCCCTCCTCCAAATCCATCTACTAATTCCTCTGTCATGATAGTTTCCTTAGAGTCTTCTGGTTCTTCTATCAATGGTGGATGAGAAAGACTTTCTCCTTTTCCCTCTTCTTCAGGTGATTCTACTTCTTTGATTACAATATGTTCCCCTGTAGAAGTGAAGAAAGGTTCTTCTCCTAGATTAGATTTAGTAGATAGTGTGGGATAATCCTCTAATTCAGTTGTTGCTCCTTGAATTCCAGGAATCTTGAGGCTAGGAGTAGATGGGGGTGAATCTTGTCTATGCCTTGAAGTAGCTAGAGTTGTGAAAATTGAACTCTTGGCCCTAGCTATAAACCTCCCCTTAGAATCTCTTGTTCTATGCATGTCATTTTTTGTTTTTTATTTTTGTTTAAAGTCAAGCTAATAAATCTCTTTCTGATCTTCCAGATCACACTAGGTGCAAGAAGAGAGCATAATCAAGAAATTATTGAACTAATAACTCTCTTTTCTGATCCTCGAGATCACACTAGGTGCAAGAGGAGAGCATACTTCAAGAAGTTATCAATTTTCCCTTTTTTTATGTAAGATATCGGCTACCTAGTTACAATTCCCCGACAATGGCGCCAAAATGTTTAGTCAATTTAGTGTTTCCTAAATTGATACATTAATTATTAATTCGGGAGTCGTAAACTGATGAAGTGTGGCGCACTATATGTGCAAGACAACCTCTTTCTTACTTTTTGTTGTTTTCGATTTTTATTTTGTTTTGGGGGTTTTTATCTTCCTTTATCTCCTAATGTGAATGGAAATCCTATCCCTGAGTTTTAAGAATACTCTAGAAGGCAAGTATGGATATAGATTTTAAGGCAATTATGTCCTCTATAATGATTTCCAGAACTTAACATTTCATAGGGTCTTAACATACTAGTGATGACATTAATACTTGAACAAGAATGAAAATGTGTTGCTATTCAAATCAAACAAATAATGAACTATTGATCATGAAACCATTATCTCTGTTGCTTATCTAAACACAGAAAGAAAAATGAGTTAAGCTACTGCACTCAACAAATCAAACTAATAAAAGTAAAATCAATTCAGTTCATTCATAGTCTGATAGCTCGCCAAGTAGTCTAAGCTATGACTTTAGGAGATAACGTCAATGATATGAGCAAGTTGATATCTGACTGCAGAAAAGTAAAACTAAAATCAAATCACATCAATCATAGTCTGATAGCTCGCTAGGTAGTCTAAGCTATGGCTTTAGGAGATAACATCAATGATATGAGCAAGTTGATATCTAACTGTAGAAGAGTAAAACTAAAATTAAATCACATCATTCATAGTCTGATAGCTCACCAGGTAGTCTAAGCTATGGCTTTAGAAGATAACGTCAATGATATGAGGAAGTTGATATCTAACTGCAGAAAAGCAAAACTAAAATCAAATCACATCATTCATAGTCTGATAGCTCGCCAGGTAATCTAAGCTATGGCTTTAGGAGATAATGCCTACGATATGAACAATTTGATATCTAAACTAACTAACAGAGCAAGTGAATAAGGCTGAAATCAAAGTATAACTAGAATTAAAAAAAGAAAAAAACTAAGAAAAGCAAAGTCAGCAGAGAGGCTAATCCCATGTCACTAATTATTGCAAAAATTGTATGAAAATTCCCGAGCCTACTCTATCCTGAAACACACACACTGATTAGTGTTAGCAACAATATACAAAGCTTGAAAAATCATGTACAGGAATGAAATGTTAATACCATAACAAATGAAATACACATAGGTGGATAACTATGAAATATGTGCAATGGAAATAAGGAAACACTACATAAAAACTTTATAGCAATAAGGAAAACAAAACCTCAGCGTGCAGGGGCCCTCTGTTCGGCCTTGGTCAATAGGTTATCAGTCTAGAATTATGCTCACACAGTCATATAGAAACAGAGTCTTCTTTATATTTCAAAACAGAGGAAGAATCCTCTCGTTACCACAGTGAGACTAGTGTCACGACACAGTAAACTTAACAACAAAACTACATCAACAAAGACTAACTCTATGCGTTTGGAAACACGTTATTTATAACAAAAATTCATAACTATTTTCCTATGAAACATCTTTAACTGAGGACACGTAAAAGGACAACATCCGTAAGCTTAGCACACTGGTTGCCGAGATTATTCAATCTATCAAAAGTGGTTGTTGGATTTGCATCGTCGAGTAGTATACAACTATCAACATGACCCCAGGGATCTAGGAATGGCCACGAATCCTTCACGTGTTTGAAAATAGAGTCCTGTTGCTGTAGGACTCCTTCGTTTGACCACCGTTTGACCACCATTGACCACGGCTTTCCTTAATGAATCCAGCTGAACCAATAGGACTTGATCCATGTCTAGGTAATTTCTAACTTTCCCATCTGCCTTGTTTTGCTTGATGACACCTGCAACCTAGAGTTTAAAAAAAACAACTGCGGAAAGTTAAATCAGCTACGGAAAGTGGTTGGATTCTGTAGCTAATGAGAAAAATCTAATTCAAACAGCAAACACAAAAACATAGTTAGAAAACCACTTGAATTCTCTTTTAGAATCAATATGCAATTATTTTTGATAGCTTATGAGGTTTAGGTGAGGGTAAAAAGTCTAGGAAAGTGTGTAGGAGATATGTAGTTTCAGGTCTCAACAGCATGTCGCTCTGCATTCTAACACTTTGCTTCACGAGAGTTTTCCTTAAGATGTTTCACCTTTCTTTGTGCCAAGCAAAGTGTAAATTGTTGTATGTATGAGATTTGTTGAGAGGAATTTATTTCACGGCCGACATTCGCAAACTTGCTTAAGTGGAACCGTAAGAACTTCCTTGAGAGAATGATTGCAGCTTGCCTTGAGATGGAGGTAGTCCCACCTGAGACAATGATAACCCCATCTGTACCTACATGGTTCCCTACTACAGTGCCTAGGTTACCAAGGGCTAAGCCATGTACTTCTACGATGGGAGATAGGAAGCAAAAAAGGCCTCAACAAGCACTGGAGTGCAATCGCCGTGGAAAAATCCAACAAAAATCCACCAAAAGGGAAAAATGGATAACTCCAAACAGCTGACAAAGCCACTAGATCTAGATGAGGAAGAACTACGTAGAAGAATAGCGGAGATTGATGTAGAAGAGGTTGAGTAGATAACTCGGCTTCCGAAGTATATCCCACCATGCAAAGCCACCGTGAAAGTGCCGAAGGATCCAGATAATGTGAAGTTTATAGTTTCCATACCATTGTTGTTGGAGAGTGTGTTGCTTGAGGGAAACTTGTTGGCCTGTATAACGCATTTAAAAATGGAGGATTGAGACCTTCAGGACCATGATAAATTTCCACAATTGGCGCCAAACAAGTACCTCAAGAAGGTCTACTATGAGGAGTTAGACATCACGCGCCTTGAACCAATGAATTGGGTGGCTGCATTTGTGGGCACGGGGCTCCTAAACATGTTTTGGGTTCCGCACTTCAGTCACACTAATATTAACACCATCTATATGCACCAACTGTCGACCCTGGTAAGTGATGGGTGTCTCTAGATGGGAGAACCCATCTTGATGACCAATATGGTGATCCACCATATAATGTTGCTACCATCCCAAGGATTAGACCCTACGGAGGCTTTCGTAGGAAAGTCATAGGAGAAGAAGTTGGTGGACCAAATGAAGGGCGAGTTTGATCTAGTGAAAAAGACATACGGATACTCTATTCAATCCATATTAGATGGCGTAGTGTAGTTTGTTGCATAGATATTAGCTAGTAAGATCATGAGGAAGTGTCGAGTGGAGAAGTTGCTCCGAGGGAGAAAGAAGTTGCTACAATAGAAGCAACAACCAAGGAGAAAGAGGAAGTGTAGGAAATGAATACATTATTGGCCACCATTGACGTCAACAAATCCAACATCGAGTGCACACAGGTGGAGGAAGAAACATATGTGGAAGAAGAAGGGGCCGCACAGTTGGAGTCCCCCTTTGTTGTCAAGAAGCGGAAGAAGAAGAATTCCACAGGGCAGTGCAAGAAGCAAAAATCCAACAAAATAATAGGCACAACGCCTTTGGTCCTCACAGAGGGTGACTTGGATGAAATTGGGGTTGTGGTCCGCGATGCGATGATGGATCTCATGAACCATTTTGAAGCGCAATACCAGTAGTCACTTAGTAAGGTACAACAGGGACTGCGGGACTTACAGGTCCAAACAAGTCTTATCCAAGCGAGTGTGGGATAGGAGAGAGTGAAGCAAGTGAGCCTGAATCAAATCTGTAGGTTAGTATTGGACACAAAACTTACCGTGGATGGCTGCACTGTTCAACTGTAAGAAGGGTCCCTGTGCAATGACTTAGCCGAAGAGTAGGCACATCGACTACAAGTTAGGAACCTGAGCCTGAATTTGGTTGCGCTTCCCATTCATACTATGCACGAGTTGCACCAAAGTGTGTCAGACAAACTAAGGATATGGGAGCAACACACATGGCTGGTCATCATTGAGGTAAAAATTAATAACCAACATAAATTTGAGGAAAATCCATACGCTTTCAAGGAAAAGGAGGAGGTCACAACACAAAGCCAACAACGATTACACAAACCTATAGTGAGCTTTCAGAGCTCAAGATCCCAACAAAGGTAGCTTCCATGGAGAAAATTCAAAAGCTGGCCACTATAGTCAAAGAGCCTAAGGATGAAATTGGTTGAGTCAAGTTTGAGCCGCAGCTGCAAATCTGAGAGTTACAACTAAAACTGCAGCCCACTAATCCTCCTAAAGTCATAGGGTAGCAGGAAGCTACTACTAAAGAAGGAATGGCCACATTGGAAGATGCAGTCAAGGGATGCACTGAGCTATTTGAGAAGGCGATGTAGTTATGGACCTTATTGTAGGAGGCTCCTGTAGGTTTTAACCATGTACAGAACTTATCTGCATACGAATTCTAAATCACAAGAAAAATAAAAATGTGAGAGCATAACACATAAAACACATATACACAGAGATTTCCCACTG